>JARJLU010012097.1:0-17163 GCA_030272975.1 Sparidentex hasta
CTCTCATCCTCCTGATGATATAAAGTCCTCCTCTCCTCCTCCTGATGATATAAAGTCCTCCTCTCCTCCTCCTGATGATGATATAAAGTCCTCCTCTCCTCCTCCTGATGATATAAAGTCCTCCTCTCCTCCTCCTGATGATATAAAGTCCTCCTCTCCTCCTCCTGATGATATAAAGTCCTCCTCTCCTCCTCCTGATGATATAAAGTCCTCCTCTCCTCCTCCTGATGATATAAAGTCCTCCTCTCCTCCTCCTGATGATGATATAAAGTCCTCCTCTCCTCCTCCTGATGATATAAAGTCCTCCTCTCCTCCTCCTGATGATACAAAGTCAGGTGAAGTGTCGTAGTCCACAGAACATTTCTGGAGCTTCACAGTAAAACAGAGTTGCAGCATTCTGCTAAACAACTGAAGTAGCTGGAGACTTGATTTAAAACAGAGAAACAACCAAAGAAACATCAGATGTCTCCATACAGCTCGTCTGCTGTGATCACAGTCTGCAGGAGAGAACACATCACAACCTGATCTGAGACCAGATTTACACCCTCAATGTTCGGTCAAGCTCGTGCACGCTAACACTTTTAGCTTAGCAGCTAAAGATTTCTGCTTGAAAAAAAAGTGTAAATAACATCTTATGAAATCATGTTTGGTTCATTTTTGGGCGAACTGTTCCTTTAAGTTAAACTCATGTGAATACATCACAATTTGGTATTTTATTTTTATTCTGTATCCCTGATCTGAATTGTTTAAGCATCTAAGCTTGTAAATTAAATGTAAACTACACCAAGTAGTAAGCTAGTTAGCCAGTTATGCTAACATGTTTTGGGATCCTCACAATTTGTTGATGTTTTTGGTTTTGGAAATTATTTAAAATGATAAGCAATAAGCAGCAAACTGTTCGGTTCCAGTAGTATAGTGATGTTCACCCAATCCTTTCAACAAAATTAGGTCTGATGTTTTCATGATTTATTGGCAGTTTCATTGGTTTTAGTATCTTTTATCTGGGTTGTTTGCTTCTGCCTTTACGGTGTCACAGTGTTCATAACTTGTATTTTAGTACAGACAATGAGAGACGGTGCAGAGGAATGAGAGAACAGATTTAAATGTTAGATGAAGTACGCCTGCAGGCAGCTCTGTGTTTCGTGGCGCGACATGTAGCAGCTGCAGATGTGCATTGTTCCTCACAGTGTTCTCATGTCGGCCTCACACTTGACGCCTTTGTGTGAGTTGGTAACACTCTTTATGTTGAGTTCAGCTGTACATCTGTGGCTTCAGGCTTTTATTTCAGGTGTGAGGGCCCTTTTAAGGCTGCAATTAAATCATTTTGACGACATTGCGACGCAGTGCTTTGGGACCCCAAAAGCACTTTATAGAAAGATCAGTAGATGATCTATAGTTAAGAATTCAAATATAATATGTGAAAATTAGATTGGATTTCGTTGATGTTCTCATGCCTGCAGGTTGGCCCTCATATGTGAAAATCAACACCTGCCAAAAACCAAATGCTGTTTTTAAAGACTGCAAATTGAACGCTACTTGGAGCTTTTTTTATTTTAAGATACAGTTTGGTGAGCGGAGTGTATTCCCCGCTGTCTGTCGAGTAAGACGTGAGTCTCTGCAGCTCTTCACCATGAATCATCTGACACACGGCAAGATAAAGATCTTAAGTCTTTATCTCATGTCTGTTGCGGTTTCCTCGCTCTGACAGCAGTAAATCTGTGGAAATTGATAATTGCAGTTTATCAGCGACAGACGTCTGGTGTCAGTAACTGTAAGTGGTTCTGCTGACTGTCTGAAGTCTTTGTTTATCGGAGATGTTCACAACAGGCACTGTGGCAACTGGTTAACCAGAAACACAACAAAAGAGCAGGAGAGGTTTATGATGTGACTGCAGATCAGACGAGACGAGCTCAGGAGGAGAGGTGTTAGTCACGTGATCGAAAGAGTTGTTTGTCAGCAGACTCACATTAATTCAAGCTGACATAAAGAACAGAAGCTGTAATATGCAGCATTTAATATACGTCCAACCCTTCAGGTTGTTAGTGGTGTTTTCAATTGGATTTTAAACCAGACCCACAGTATTCTCCATTTGTAATTCACACGACAGTTACAAACAAAGGCTTACGGCTAACTAGTTTATTTCAATAGAAGTCAAAGCGGTTTTCCACTGGTGCAGTGTGAAAATGCAGCGTGGCAAGACGGAAAATCCAATTTAATTTATCTGCGATCTGACTTAATACAGGAAAAGCAAATGCATAAAGATAAAGGGAAGGCTGAGGCCGTTTTCTCACAAAGACAGAATTCAGACAAAAAACTCCAATACTGGATGGCAGTATATTAAAAATAAAACAATGAACTTCCTTAGCATCGTCATCTTTAGCAAAAACATTAGCAAACACATCACATATCGCATTGAACTCCGAGCTCTCAGATACATGTCCACTGTCGAGTCTGTGACAGGCTTTACCTGTCCTGTTTATTTGAAGTTTACTTTGCTTCAGAAAAGCATTAACTACTGAACACTGAAACCTTTGAGATTTAAAACAAGTTTAAATAATTATTTTGTGAGCACAGAGAAGTCGAGTCACTATAACTTGATTTCATCTACAACTATAAGAAACAGCAACGCTTCTCTGCAAAGTCATTCTCATAACATCTCTGCTGATTAAACACTTCTGAAGTTTTCTTAAAGTATGCCAAAAATAAACAATTTATTGAATAAACAAAAATATTAGATTGTTTTCAAAGCTGAGGATTGATGGATACAATCGTTGGGGATTACAAAACAATACATTTTTAGTACTGGATTCATTTGGTCCAGTGAAATTTTAACAGTTTGACAGACTTCTTGAGATGAACGGGACTCGATGTCGCTCCTGCATACCTTCAAAGAACCTATAAGATTATAAATGATAGGCACTAGACAGATCATGCCTGAAATATGAAGTATATTTAATTCTAACACAACATAAACATTATGGAGCCAAAAAGACCATTAACACATCTCTGTACCAGCTCTCCACTTGTGTTTATGAAGTATTCCCCCGGTGTCGTTTATCTCATATCCTCCATATGTTCCTTATTCCTCATGAAGAACTAATGGAGGTGATATCAAGATGATGGCCAACTAGGCTGCTGACCAACTTCCTTTAGTGCCAGAATGTGTTTTATTGCATGCGTATTTATGTATGATTTCACTGCAGAGGACTAAAATAACCATTGTCTGCTTGTTTCTTTTCATTTTGTGGTTTTTAATGTCACCAAATGATTTGTGCAGATTTAATTGAAATTTTGTTCTTAAGGGGGGGTCTTTGTGTCCACATTTAGTTTTAAGACCTACTTCACTTCAGTTTTCCTAGATGTTTGCGCCTAAACTGATGTGTTTAAAGGAGTAAGATGTGAAGTGTGTCCAGAATTTGAGGGTTGCTCCAAAAATGTAGAGGGCAGCACATCACCACAGTGACAAACGCCTGCCTGCAGGTATGACTGTTACTGTTGAGACAGGACATGTGACCCTGTGAACTGACGATTTATTTGGACCGATGCAGAAGTGACTGCGGAGACAAACCAATGCTGTTCTGGTGACTCTGATTGAGTTTGTGTCCAGTTTGAATGAAGTGTGTTTGACGATGAATTAGCAAGGTGATTAAACTCGGCTGACTTCAGTGAGAGAGACAAACTTGAGTTCAGATGGTGGACGGTTGTATTTTTCTGTCCAGAATGAGAAAAAGGAGGCCATAATATTTCCTTTCTTGACATATGCATGTATTTCGTACATGTGTAACACTTAAAGCTAAGAGTGCTTGTGCAACATGTCTGCCGGGCTAGCTGGTTAGCATGCTAACTTCAGTAAACATCTCCAGCACATCACTAGAGGGACACCAACACTGTTGTCTCTTCACACGATGTTGTTAATTTAGTTAATATTATTGAATGTCCTGTCAGTAACTCACTATTGGTTTGGGACAGAATTACCTGTAAAACCTGTATATTGATTATATTTTGACGGACAGACGAGACATACATTTAGGGGAACTTGTGCATTTTTTGAACGTCCGACAGCCCACCAAGATTTAAGTCCTGTCTCGTGTTGATGACTAAAACAAAACATTCATTATATTTAATCATCGGTCTCAGGAAAAAAGGTTGTTGTCAAACATTTGTAGTCATAGTTTCCATTAATGAAATATTTAATACATGTCCATGACATCAGGTGTGTTGCTTCCTGTTAATATCTAGGGGTGAGCAAAGATAGCTGCTCCACCAGAACCTCATCCTCTCCTCTGTTCTCATTGTCTGCAGGATTATTATGCTGTTTCGTTCGTAATCTATGTTTATTGTTTACAGCTGGTTTAGAAATGTAGAGATGGCTCATTTAATGCCAGCAGGGAAACATGTGGAGCCTCCACACAGTCCTGAAAGAAGATAGTTTTTAATTACCTTGGTGATCGCTTTTACTCATTTTATTTTCTCCTTTATTGTTACATTTACTTCATCATAGTAAATAAAGTGCATACAAGTCACTGACTGCGCAGGAAGTTTGAGTTCTACCAAAGTCACTTTTTGGTCAATGGGCTTTTACGCTGTGTAAGAACTTGGTAATAAGTGTTTGTCTTTGTTTTACATGATTTATTATCTTGTGTGCACAAAAGTTGGATCAAAGATCTTGCACGAACAAGATACGGAGCATTTGCATACAAAATAATAACCTGCACGGACAAGTTATTATCTGAGGTGAGCAGGATTTAAAGATATCACTCATTGTTTTGTAATTATGAAGCTCTGCAGAAGCTTCAAAACTTCTTTACTGTGAGAACTTTAGGCTGAGATTCCTGCGGGTTTCTGTACTTATACTCATTTCACTGCATGTTTTGGAGAACTTCAGGTTTATACTGTGATTTTACATGAATTTAAAAGATTAAAAGTTACAGACTTCTTTTAAATGAAGTTTGTATTTTTGAGTTCAGAACATTCTCATGCTCAGTGGATTCAATGCACTGATTAAAACCCATTGAGTATTTTAAGGCACTGTCTCTTTTGCTGCTGCTGAAGCAGTCCAACACCGAAGAGCTGAAGTTCATCGAGCTGACCGTCAGACCATGACCCTGAAACCAGTTCACCAAACTGATCATCATCACGGGTGATGCCGAACGCCCACTCAGCTTCATCCCAAACCTCCACCGTCCACCCGAAACGGAAGGCCAAATCCAGACCGACACCCACGCTGCGACGTCAGGCCCAACCGGGCCAAACTCCCACCGCCGCCGGCATCCTCGGGCCTCGGCCACTTCCCACGTCCGACCACATCATCTGGGACGAAGCTGGGCTCTCACCGCCGTCGTCTGTTCGGGTCAGGCCTCAGACACCCACCATGAGAGGAGGGGACGCACAAATTATCCCTCCAAGCGCTGAGGAACAATGGAAACATGCTGATCCAAGAATTAAAAATCACTGGAAAAACAAAAAGACACCTACACTTATGATTAATGGAATGAAATAATGAGAGATAATTGTGCTTTTAGAAGGAGACTTGGAAGACGACATTTTAATTAGACGAGAGAAGAAGAAAATGTAAAAGGAACTAAAAGTTTATCTTCCTGATGGTTTTTCTGATTTTATTAACGACTGATGACAGTAAAAGCAGCCAGCATTCATTCACTGAAACATTACTTGTCGACTTAAAATACCCTGACAAACAGTTATTTCTGAGCTGTCCTGTGCTTTCTATCCATCTATTTTTAGTTGAGATTGAGCAGCAGATGAATAAGCGTCTCCGTCAGCACGTCTCAGACTTCTGCAGCAGGTGGAGGGTTAAGATGTCGACTCGAGGCCCGTTTGCTCAGCTCACGCTTTGCTTTGTGCAGCGTTTCTTCAGGAAGGAGTGACTGGACGTTCGTCATTGTGTTTGCAGCCGGCCGTTGGCGAGCGGGAGCCGGTCCAGCCATCTTGTGTGGAAAATTTCGGACTGGGCACGAGCCGGCCATCTGCAGCTCCAGGCCTTCAGCAGCCAAACGCAGAAACACTTTCTGAAACACGCTACTGGAGTGTTTGGAGGAGGGAGGAAGGAGGAAATCAGCAGCAGAGATGTCTCTGATTTATTTTTTTATCATACATGACTGCAGAGTGATGAGATGTACTGAAGGAGACGAGGTTCTGCTACCTGCACTGGACGGGTTCCAGTTTGGGAGACTTTCTGTATTTCCTGCACTACATTTAAAATATAGAAGTTCAGCTAACAAAACCAACAGGCAGGCAGGTTTTTATTTGAATCATAGAGACTGATGTTGTACGTATTGGTTTAAAAGATGAGGCTCAGTCACCACAAACATGAAGTCCAAGTTCTAAAAAATAAAATATAGTAAATCACTTTATCTCATTTGTTGGCAGTTTTTTTTTTTTTTAATTTTGATTCCTGTTCGAATGTTTTGGGCCATGCTGTGTGGTGATCACTTCCACTCTTTAAATAAAACATTGACTTGTGGGTTGATTGATTGACTGATATTTTCTTGTACAATGTGTGCTGAGTTGTCATCTCTTGAATTTTATTCTCATGTTTACTGTCGCAGATTCAATGCAGATGCACAATTGTTGGATCATTCTGGCAACTATTGTACATGTATTTGTATTTGTATTTTGTATTTTGTAGAAGATGCTAATTTGTTTCAGTCACATTTTGTTGTTTTTTATCCCTCACAGTTTGAGTCTAGCTTCAATTTAGTTGTAGTCATGCAGGCTATTTTAAATAAATCATACGTTTCTTCAAGATTTTTTAATCAAGTATCTATTTTAGCTCATCAAACTTTGTCAACAAATATTTTCAGTCGTAGTTTTCATTAACGCAGAAACAGCTGTTGTACCTGATGTTTGCATACTGTATGCTCTCTGGGCTGCTGCCCGAGCTTGACTTCCTGTTTCAACAGGAAATTCAGGACAATAAGGAAGTCATACAGAGGCTGAGGCTTTAAGATGGTCTGTACCGTTTAAACAAACACTTGAACACTGTTCATCCACCTCCGAACACCTGAGGAGAGCAGAGTTAAACCCATAGTTAGGGTCGGCGTTCCATAGTATTTAGGTGTTAAACTCATGTATGTGTATCTTTCATATTTGTAAAAGTAAATAATAGCTCAAGATTGAACAGATATTTGTGATCATCTTATGGGCAGAGAGAGCTGTTGGTGACATGAAGTAGACTCAGATTGCTTTAATAAGACCAGTGTCATAGCAGCCTTTTCGCAAGTTACCTGTAGAAATCATGTGAATTAGAGCTTGACAGTGAAAGGAAACTATACTTACCTCGACATCATTTTGCCTCACAGTGTAAACTGTAAACCACCCTCACACCCAGCCCACACACCAAGAGAGGGACACTAATGTGCTTTAAACTGTAGTTACCACCACCACTGAACAGAAGATGAACAACCAATCATGTCGCAAGACCAAAATTATGATTTTTGCATTATTACTGTTGTCTAGTAGGAGTGTAATGTTTTACTTGTCACCAGCAGCTCTCTCTCATCTGTCTCCTGTTTCTACAACCATCCATGGTGCTGGAATGTGTCAGCTGCTCGCAGCTCGAGAGACTTTGTTTAAGTATTTTAATCACCGTCTCTCCAAAGCCTTTAACATCCTGCATTTCCTGTATTCATAAAATGGCACAGGATGGTAAAAATATTAATAATTTATCAAATATCAGTGATCTATTCTGGTTCAGATCTTGGAAGATAAATAACATGGAGTCAGACATCAATCTTAAACCACTGCTCCTCTTTCAGACGAGGAAAAAAGTCATTAATTTATTATATGAGTTCTCTGAGTCGACTAAACAGTGACTGAAAAAAAACATCCTTTCTCAACCTGACATGTGAACTTTTTCCATCTTTTTTTTTCAGACTCCAGGTAGCGCTGTGTGTGTGTGTGTGTGTGTGTGTGTGTGCGATCACGGTGTGCAGCGGGGATGCTTGTGCAGTTCCTCTTGTTGTTTAGGAGACGGTCGTGGAGTGTAGGTGACATCATCTCTACACCTGAGGCGGGCGGCAGAGCTGACACCTCCGTCTCTGCGACAGGTGAGAAGGCAAAAACAATCCAGAGCTCATAATGAGGTTGACTGCTGGTCTCAAACAGATGCAGATCCTCGCTTTGTTTCAGTGGGAACGCTTTGGTTTTTTGAGGGTATGTGCAAATGTTATCAACTTTTATTTTTAATTGTGTTAGAAGTAGACACGTTCAGCCTTCAGCCTATTACAGTCACAGGAACTAGTGTTTAAGTTTAGCTCTTTGCTCTTTGCAAGTTTAGCTCTTTTTTATATGAGGGGACCATAATTCAGAATGTTTTCTACTTTACTTAATGAGCTTTGTGTAAAATCTGACTGTGACAATAGAGGCAGTCAAAAAATGCATCTGCTAATCTGATGCTAACGCCAACATGTGGACTTGTTAGGAATCGGAGCATAAAACCAAACAAAAGCTCATCAAATAACCTGCTGTGACGTCAGCGACACTGATATTCCATTTAATAACACACATTTTAACTAGATATTTGTTCACATTTTGTCAAAAGGTCTCCTTTAACAATACACTGAATTATCTGTTAGAATCTAATGTTAGCAGTGTGCACATAGATGTAGAGAAAACTGTCTCTGGATCACTTTGACACTGAAGGAAACTGAAAAACCTGAAAAACTGAATGGGCTTTTTTTTAGTGTATTTATGGATGTTTATTCTGGATGGAAATGAGAGATCATGATATCCTCAGGAAGTGTAAGTCACACTGAATCAGATCAATATGTGTTTCATGTCTGTGTTTGGAACGTATATGCAGATTTTTTTTAAGGAGACTGACTCCATTCCCATTGCTAGGAGACGAGTTTACCTTTCTGTTTCTGTTTTTTCTGGTGCTGTGTTCAATGTGACGAAAAGGCTAGAAGACATGAAACAGTGAAAGCAGCATGAAGGCCAGCGACCAAACTATTCACACCCACATTTAGTGGCATCGTGCCGGAAAAGGGGCAAAAATGAGCATGTCCACCTGGGTGACTCCTGCAGTCATGAAGACAAAACTGAAGACAAAAGCCAGATGTTTGAGGGTGTTAGTGGTTAAGTGTCCGGTGTTGAGGAAGGTTTAGGATTTTAGGGTTTCAAGGTGTCGTCCATTTGAAGGTGCAGCTCACAGAAGTGCCTAGTGAAGTAATTTCAGGCTGCAGATGTACAAACAACAATGCGTGAAATCGACTTTGGAAATATGGAAGATGGAGACGCTTACCTCGTTCACACCTTTGATGAGGGAGCTGGGGTGTGTGTGTGTGCGTGTGTGTGTGTGTGTGTGTGTGTGTGTGCCTGTGTGCGTGTGTGTGTGTGTGTGTGTGTGTGTGTGAAGGTGGGATAATTGATTTGGACGGCAGCCAGGAGAAGCAGGGACATCTGCTGACATCGCACCACACACCTGAAATCTGCACATGTTGATTTCTTCATATATTCTGAACACAGTCTGGATTCATCAGCTCCTCATTAACAAACAGGGAAGATCAGCACTGAACAGAGGATTCAAACAGAAAGGACAGACAAATGAGAACATTTCTGAGTGAGACTTTCTGGTGTTCTGTTGATGTGATAATGATACATTGCAGGTCTGTAGTACTGTTATCTGAATGACACACTTTAAACATTTTAAAGATGGTGTAAGAGCTCAGACGCAGTGGCTGGTGGTGAGTTAACAAGCTAGCACTACTATTGCGCGAGCAAAGTAACTGCGAGCTACATCTCACTGACTGTGTGTTTAGTGATAGCTTTATGGGTTTTATTTTGAAAAATGTGACGATGGTTTTATTTCAGAGGGATTGTGGTGTTAAAAAGACAAAGACCTAGTTACGTGCGTGATATTGTATAATCCATGGATCAATTAGATTTTCAGTTTAAACTTGTTTTTCAGCACAGACGGCTCTGTCGTTGTCAGACAATCACATGTGGATCAGTAAATATAAACAGATCATGGGTTTTATGTCCTGACAAACTCTTCTTTATGAAGCTAGAGGTATTTCACAGCAGCAGCTTGACTTGGCGAGAGGCTTTTAGGCAAGTTCAAATCAAACAGCAGCCTCGAGTGTTTCAACCATAAACAGGATGAGACAAAAACTCAGTTTGGTACAAAGTTCATTTCCCTTATCTGTCCAGAGTGAACCCTCTTCACGAGCAAATCAATATAGGATCTCTTAACAAAAAAAAAACAAAACAGAGTTTTCTTTGGTATCAGTCAGCTGATCATCTTCATCACACAGTAGAAGAATGCCTAGCTAGCTTTCCCTTAGATTGACACCCTGCTTAATGACTAATGATGAAGCATCAATGCAGGTGTTGTTGGGTGGAGTCTTGCTCTGCTCCACCTGTTACCCTACTCAGCAGTGATGTCACACTTCTACATCATCACAGCAAAACGAGTGGTTAAACCATCTGAGGTCTGAGAAAATACCATTATCCTCTGCTGTTGTTAGTTTAGTTTTTATAAATCTTTCCAGCTGTTCTAATGATTCCTAACGTCCACGATTCACTAATATTAGCCACATACATTTCTGCAAAGTAAGTTCAAACAGAACGTTTCTTTATGTTTAGACTTTATGTATGTTCAGGATGAATGTTCTATTTATTTTCTTGTTACAGCTCTCTGTTGATGCTCTGGTTAGTCTTAGGCACAAAACCCACCTGGTTAGTGTTAGAAAATGTCATGTTGATCACCTGGAGATGATCCAAAATGTCCCCGCAGACTCGAACTGCAGTCAGATGTTTGGCAGCCTCATTCATAATATCTCCACCTCCTTTGCTGATAATCATTATGCGAATGTGATCTGACACGTTTGGGTCAGTGTCAAGTGTCAACCTTGGACGTATCTGTGGTTTGCAGAAACCTCAATTCTCACATTGTATCCTGGAGACTGAGCTGAATACGGACACCATGAAGCTTTGCAGCATTTTCCATGGCATCAACTGTAATCAGTGAGTTGATCTCAGCGCTCTCCTCTCTGGCTGGCCTCCTAGTGTAAATACATTTAGTCTAAAAACACTGAAATCACCTTAAAAATGTCAGCTGTAGAATGTAAACGTGGCCAAATCCCCTCAGAAATACTTCAGACATGACCTTTTAGCTCCAGGATCAAACAGCGCAGTCTCGTCTCAGTGTGATCTTCAGTCGTGTTGTGTGTTTTTGTGTCGTTTGTTTCCCTCTTTTTCTTCTTTTGTGTGTTTGTCTCGCTGTGTTTCTCTCTCCACCCACCCGCTCGGCTCAGCGCTGCCTCAGAATCTGTTTCACTCACTAAATTGGCTCCTCAGACACCCTTCCCCTTCTTCCCCATCTCTCATTTAAAAAGTGAGAAATTATAATTATCTGAATTATGCTTTTAATGATGCGTTAATTAGAGTCATGCAGTGAGATTAGCCTATGAAGTATTACTTGTGAAATCCTTCCAGATTTGTTCGAGCTCCTCATACGGGCGCAGAGAGGAGGGAGAGGAGAGAAATGTTGCTGTGCTCTGTGATTAGCGCACCAATAAATAACAGAACAGATTGTGGTGCATATGCTTACGATTACAACTTTTAAACCAACGCTTTAAACTCACACCGACTGTCTTGTGCTGGCAAGAGGTTTCTGTACCAACAGCCCAGTCAGTTCTGTGCAATTCTCACCAAATGTGAACTATTATTATACGGTGTGAATAGAAGCTGATCCCTCAGCTTTTGCTGCCTGAGAGCTCCACTAACACTGAGGGAGGAGGAAGTGTTTTGAAATGTAGGTTATGATCTTCTTAAAGCTCCATTTATTTACATTTTGTCAAATGACTGTATTGTGAAAGGTGATGGTAATGTTCATAAACAAATCATCAGCATCTCTGCAGCTCTTCTGATCTTTTTAGCCTTTTCTGGTTTTGCGGCACATTTCCTGACTGCTCCGGTCCTGCTGGTAAACAGTATCTGGTGTTGACACCACAAACACGGCTGAAAAAAAGTCCCGATAGCAGCAAAATTCAGAGATTATCAGACTTGTGTCTGGCTCAGACTACACAATATCGGCCCAACCTGGACAGCTGGAAATGTCTTGATACATTGTTAAAAATATCCACTTTTGTCACCACAAACGCAGCAGGAAATGTCATGACACCTTGTTAAAAACACCCAGTTTTGTTCCCTTAAATATGGCTGAAAATCTCCTAATGTCCCGTTAAAAAAACACCCATTTTTTTGTGCCACATTATTGGTTGGAAGAATCCTGATGTTTCGTTACAAATAACCATGTCTGTCACCAGAAACACTGCAGGAGATTTCCCGACATCCCGACAAACCGATTTTGTTGCAACAAACACAAGTGGAAAGATTCTGATGTTTCTTTAAAAATATCTGGCTTTTTCGACATCAAATTGTGACAACAAATCATTAGAAATGTCTTTTTAAAACACCCTTGTTCCCACAAACACAGCTCAAAATGTCTGATGTTTCAATAAGACTTTGTGGTTTTGATGCTAGAAACATGGCTAAATGTCCTTGACAGCTCCTTAAAAATATCCGTCAGAAAGAACAGGGCAGGAAATTGTCCATACATTTCTTTCAAAATATCTGGTTTTGCCGTCTCTACCGCAGCTTGAAACATTGATTTATGACTCTATAACCTGTAATCAACACTTGAATACAGTGACTCCCAAAGATCCTGTACTCTGAACCCAACATTAGGTTCAACAAGTAAATACAAAAACTGCTCTATGAGTTGATCCTGATACTGTGCTGGATATGGAAGTAGATAAGATCAACTGTCAAGAATTATTTCATCTGTAATCATGTTTCGCTGTTTTTTTCAGTTTATTCTGTTGCTCAGTTATCATATAAAAGATCATTGTCGTCATCATCATCATCATCATCACTGGCTCACAGAACAATTTTAAGTTCCCCAAAATAGAATAGAATATATGTGGCGATACAAGGGTTATTACTATGTTACACACCAGATATCAACAATGCCACCTTGGGTTAGGGTTAGCCCTAACCCAAGGTGGCGTTGTTGGTGTCTGGTTAGGGTTGACCTTTAGTACGGGTTAGGGCTAACCCTAACCCGTACTAAAGGTCAATTATTACCTTCGAAATGAAAAGGACACTCAGGTTCATTTACTCAGGGAGGGCAGGAGGTGGCGTTCAATGATCACATATAAATTCTATTATTAAAAATAAGCACAAGGTTTGGCACTGTAACAGAGAAGGAAAAGGGAGCCCAAATGAAAAGTGGGATACAGTCTGAGGGTTACCGGCTGGAGGAGGTGGGGGAAAGGGAAGTGACATCCAAAAGAGAAAGGAGAACACCACACGCACACATCAAAAAGTGACGTGTAAACAAAGAAAATCTTGAAAAGGGATCACACAGCACACAGGGGACCACCACCACCACCACCCAGGAGCACCACCACCACCACCTTCAGCACTAGGGGAAGAGGAGAAAAACAATTAAAAGGGCTCAAAATTAAAGAACAAACAATCTTTTATAATGCGTGACAACAAATGTAAATGATTAATAAATCATCAGACTGAAACTTGAATTAATAAATCAACCAGATAAAAGAAACAAAAGAGTCTCTGGCCAGAGATATCATATCTTGACCAGCAGTGCTCTTAGTAAGCGTTAGCTTTAGCTTTAGCTTTAGCTTTAGCTTTAACTTTTACGTTACAGTTACAGTTAAAAGGCCAGGTGCATTGGCATCCCTACCAAAGAGGGAGAGGGGTGAAGGGGAGCAACGTAGTGGGGAAGACAGCCACCATGCAGAGGAGCAGAAGGGGAGTTTAGCACCTGGCCAGCTCTCTATAAAAGCAAGAAATCTGTGTGTGTGTGTGTGTGTGTGTGTGTGTGTGTGTGTGTCTGTCTGTCTGTCTGTCTGTCTGTCTGTGTGTCCTGTCTGTGTTACCTGTCTGTGTGTGTGCCTCATATATCTCTGCAGATCAGGATCAGACTGACCTGAGAGTTTCAACATGGCTGCTGCCTGGTTCAAAGGTGTGCAACGTCGGATTTGTTTGGACTGCAATGATACCATTAATAAATTATTTCATAAATGCTTTACGAATTTCACTAGCATTGTTAACCGTAGCCACCATAGTCACATGCGCACAAGAGCCAATCAATGCACACCATAATTCACCAGAGCTCACTTCTATGACATACCTTAAGAAACAAGCAGATTTATACCTGCAGCAGTGCGAGCTGGACGGGGATTTTGTCAGCTGTTCGGTCCCGTTCTGTGCATCAAAACTGACTGTTGTGGATTAATAAGATTAAACGAGTCCGGACCAAGTCTGCTCTGGTCTGAGGAGATCCAGATACACAAGGACAACAAAGTGGAATCGGAATCTGTGGATGTTCGTGTGTAGCTAGCTGCTAGCCCAACCCCATGGCCCACCTCCCGAGTCGACGGACCAGGCGGACCGGCACATCCAAAACCAGGCTTAGGGTAAATAATGTCCGCCACACTTTTTCGCGAACATTGCCATCACGTTTGCTTTGTGTCTGGTGCAGGAAGAAACGGTAAAAACAGGCTTTTGTCATGAAAGTGTCTGCAAGCAGCAAGTTTGGTTGCTGAGGAACTGGGGAAGTTGTGTGAGGGACACCAGCGGTGATACAGACAGTGACAGAGATGGCGAGTTTTGAGTTGAGAGATTTGTGACATATAGCGTGTTTGGAGTGTATAGTTAGTATGTTATATAGTGTTCAGTGTAGTGTGTTTAGTGTGTGGTGTTGATCTCTTTTTCATGTTGTGAGTCAAAACAAGGAGGAGACTGCTGAATGTGGAACACACAGGAATGCGCTGAGGAGCCCTGAGCCTGAGGCATTGCCTGCATTTAAATGTAAATAGTTACATATAACTTTGTAAATTTCAAAAACTTATGCACAAATTTAGCAAACAACAATTTTTGCATTATAACTAATGCACTTGGTTCATTAAACATATTAATGGCTTTCACGGTAAAAAATCTAACTTTTTCTTACTCTGATTTTAGGTTTTTTTGTGATTTTTGATCCATAGTGTTAATATAGTACGTCAAAATGAAAAAATAACTGTACAGTCACACATGTGAAGTTTTGCTGAAAATAATGACACCAAACAATGTAAATAGATTTTAAGGTGAAATATAATGGTATAATCAAAAGTAGTCAAAAAAAGCCAATTCTATCCCTGACGTCCCACCTGCAAACACAACCTCATTTAGCCATCCATGAAAAAGCTACTGAACCTCCAACTTTTCTATAGGAATACATGCTTCCTACGGGCAATGCACAGTAGCAATAAACAACAGAAGCACGTCATAACTCATCAGTGCTCTGGTCGGCAGTGGTGAACAACCCAGAACGATCGGCTCAACCGCGGTGGAGACGCTGGATCTATTAAGGAATGATGGTTTTAATTACATGAAACATGGACGAATATACACAAAGCAGCACGGCAACGTGCACCTGCCTGTGCTCAGATGCTAGCGGCAAAGACAATGACTCGGAAGTGGGCGGGCCGAAGAGGCAGGAAGCGAGAGGTCAGTAGGAGGGACACGGCCTACTTTTATCCCCTTGCTAAGAGCAGTGATTGGCTAATAAGCCAGAGGGGCAGTGGTGCAGCCAAACCAAGTTTAATATGACAGTGGTTCCTCATACCACTACTTATACTTATTGTCCCCTCGGGGAAATTTGTTGTGGACTCAACGTACATAGTGCATAGTAGTAGCTGCCCTTACAGATGATAAATACACATAAAATACATATAACTGCTCAAGGCGTACACGTAGGCTACATACACACTCAAGGTACATCTAATAAAAGATTAAACAAATAAAAAAAAGCTTCACTGTTTCATGCTTCATGTTTTGCTCAGTTAGCTGTTAGCCCTGTTAGCTGTGTTAGCTCTGTTACGTGTAAGTTGTTCGCCCTGCTAGTTAGATGTCAGCCAAATGCACCTGCTTCTAATAGCTCACAGTGAAGTAGCTCTCTTCCTGATGATTTCAACATGGTGCGCTGTGTCCTTTCTGGATTTAATGCAGCATGTTTTGTGTCAGTCTCATGCTGAGCAGCCAGTCAGATAGCTTAGCTATAGTAACAGCACGTATGGACACACTCCGTTGTAGTCGGCACTCAGTTCCAGCACCAGCACCAAAACACAATATATGCTGGTCTTGCAAGACTAGTGTTTTGGTGCTGGTTTTGGTGCTGGTCCATGCTGTTTTTTCCTGCAGTGTTGTTGCCTCAAGAAAGTGTTTTTATCAGTTTACTTAATCAGAACACATTTATTAAATCACTGAATTTAATAATTATCTAAATGATCAGGTGGATGTTATTGTCACAGTTTTGTCCAAAATTTCTACTTTTTTACTTACCAAATAGAAGAAACAGAAGAATTCTTTCAATGAGCCATGTTGGAAACAATCCAACAGTTTATATGGATGCAAAAGCAAAACTGACTATATCTGTGTATCTGATTTGTTTTGTCTGTGTTTGTCTCTGCTTGTAGAAAAACAGAAAGAAAAAACCCAAAGCAGTTTACTAGCTCATTGCTCTTTATGTAAAACATGTGTGCCATTATTAGTCTCCATGTTCCAGTCAGCTCCTCACATTTACATGAAGGGAGGAGGAGGAGGAGGAGGAGGAGGAGGAGGAGGAGGCGGCTTTCCTCTCTCAGCCAGAAAACCTCGGCTGTTAAACAGGGTTAATGCCTCCATTAGTGGTGAGTTCGCTCACATCCTGCAGCAGAAAAATTAATCTCTCCCGCCTGGTTCATCCAAGGACTCTGCAGAACAGTTGAGATCAGAGAAGATTTCTTCTTCCAGGAGCTTATTTGTGCATGGAGGCATAGTCATGTTGAAGCAGGAAAGAGACAAACTGCTCAAATCAAAATGCAATAATCTAATTTGCTGATGATCCACTTTTTATTTTACTATTCAATGTTTACTCATAACACAGACAGTATTCACATTCTATATTTACATATCATCTTGATAATGTCCCCTGCGGGCTGCCATATTTGGTTACTTGAACTTGATTTTGCCTAAACGTGCAGTTCATAGTACTTCATGTCACTGTCAGTCTGTCCCTGTGTACAACATGACTTTCGCTGTTTAACCATTAATTCTGTACCAACAATTTAGATTACATTCATTCATTAT
>JARJLU010012098.1:2500-18159 GCA_030272975.1 Sparidentex hasta
TTTTTTTCGGGTTTAAAATGAAAAAGAGATGTTCACTTGTTTTTTCTAAAGCACATGGAGAAGTAGACTTTTTATTTTATCACCTTAATTATTGTTAATAACTGTGGACACATATTTGTTGCTTTCATGGTTTTTAACAATAAATCTTGACATCTATTCATTCCAAATTCCTAATGCTTGATATTTAGAAGAAATTCACACAGCTCAAGTTTTTCAAGATATCAAGAATCAGAAATTAAATATGAGAAATGTAGCTATTTTTCTCATTTTGAAGTCGTAGAAAGTAATATAATTGTGAGAGTAGTTTAGCAGAGAGAGTCTGGAGGCTTTGAAGTACATCACCTGCTGTCCATCAGCAAAAACTGTCAAGCCAGCAGACTGAGTTGTGAGAACACAACATGACATCGTGGTGCCAGTCTGAAGTGGGATGTTTTCGTTCTGTGCACCTTTCATCTTTTCAACATTGAGACATTCTGAGAATATTTGTAAAGTATTGACAAATGTTCGCTTACACAAAGAAAAATTTGGGTAAAGTGTGTTTGAAATGGGCATCACCACATTAATGATGTGTGTCATTTTAAGTGTATCGTTGTGTGGGATCTTCCTGTAAAGAAAGATTTGATATCATCGATTAGATGCAATCGCTGATGTGCAGTTTGGGCTCTAGATGAGTCTGTGCCAGCCTAATTCTCAGTCCTCATCTGAGCTCTGTGTAGAATTTTGTGTCTTCACTTGGAATGTGACAGCGATGAAGACTGACTCGGTAGCGGTTAATCCTTTTTGTCTGCAAAAACAATGAGTGTGAAATCACACCGTGCACGGGTGTCTTCAGGCAGACTTTAATCGCGTTACAGCCCAGCGCTCAAGGGGGACCTTGAATTTGCGCGTGTTGTGTCTGCTGTGTGCTCATGCATGTGTGTGTCTATAGCAGAAGATCATATTTAATGTCTTAATTAAGGGTATATTTATGCAAATTAGGGAATTCTATGCTATTTCCCTCCAAGGCTGTTTTTTTTTTTTTTTTTTTATCCAATCTGGGGGTGTGTAGAGAGATTTTAGGGCATCTCCCCAAAAAAAAAAAAAAAAAAAAAAGATACATAATTGTGCACTCGCTGAGATAAGAGATAATTGAATTAAAGTGGCTCCCAGGGCAAGATCTGCTGGAATATGATGGTTTATTTTGTGTGATTGAAATCAAAAACAAGGACTGTGGCTCAGCTTCCTCTTGAGAAATCTGTATACATATTTTCAACTTGAACGACTGCTTTATATATTATTTGTCAGAAAAAAATATTTTTGCGTCTCATTCCCAACTCGTCAAATAATAATACTGCCTACTATTCTAAGGTGTCTTTATTTGACAAGTTGTGGAATGAAACTCCAACATAAACTTTTATACAAATAGCAACTGTAAGCCTTTGTTTTGGGCTCTTTTTACCTTTGTGAAGGAGGCGTTGATGAAGTTAATGAGAGGAAGGAAAAAAAAAGGTGTGCTAAAATCCTAAATTGTAACACTTTTCACTAAATTCTTCTTCATACTCCCTGCTGTGTTTTTTGCAGCTGCATTCAGCGGCACAGTCTTCAGGTCTGAATGGTGGGAATGAGCTCACAGGTCTTAGCTCGGCCACTCTCCACCTTTTCACAGGTCCTGTGTTGTTTCAGAAGCTGCTGGTTGTTTGAATGGCTCGAGCTGGAAGGTGAATACACAATGTGCGCTTTAATATTTCAACGCTGCAGACCTTCACACAATAGAGACTGTTTTGGAGCAGACTTCAATATTTACTGTCTGCAGGGGGACGTTTGTTTTGGACCGCAGCTCTCTGGCTCCACTGTGAGTCGGATCAAACTGGCAGAACTCAATTTAAACACCCTGAGAAAAGGGAAAGAGCTCGATTCATGTTCCTGTAGAGGGTCCCCCCCACGACAGAGCCTGTGTTTACACAATGTGGGTCAAGTTTTGCTGATTCTGGACGAAACAGATGTTTCAAAACTAAGTTCACATGTTTCTATTCCTTATTAATTTGTCCAGCATTTTTATATTAGATACAACTCTTAGTTTCTGCTTAAGGTTTTGGAGTAAAACTGTACTTATACTGTACATATATTTGTGTTAATTGTTTGGATTATCAATAGTCACATGCTGCATCCTCTGTTAGAATTTTGTGCATTTGTTTAAATTGACCACTGGAGGCCACTGTAATCCATTTCTGTTACTTGATCACTTGCTTGAGTTTTCAAGAGTCAATAAATTGAGCCGGTACTGTTCTAACCCTGAGAGCAGTTTCTTCTTTCTCATGATATGCCACAAAGATATTGATTTTGCCAGGCTAATTTCTGCATCATTAGCCCCTAAAGTCCTCCAAATAGTGAAACATCTGAGATGAGATTGTTTTGCACAACAGATCCACAAATTAAACATGTGTGCAGTAATTTACTTAATTCTGCCCTTCTGAGTTTGATGTTAATCATTTCACTTGTCTGTACTTGGACAATTGGGGTTTGGGACTAGACAACATCTCAGAGGCCTCAGAAAATGCCAAATAATTCAGTCATTTCCTCCCTGTTGTTGAATCTCTTGACCTTCACACTGGGTAAATATTTTGCAGATTTTAGCAGGTTTACAGCAAAACTCAAATCTGCAGTGTCATCTCTGGTTTTGGGGGAGTTCCCATTTCCACAGTTTGTCTTTTGAACCGCATTGTTTTGAGTTTCTTCAGTTGCCTCTCATTTGTGACTTAGGTCTTCTACTTACTGGGTGATGCGGCTTTGCAGGAGGCCAGAGACTCTAATCAAGTATAAATGAACATCGAGGTCCTGTGACTCCATGGGGTTTATTTTGGTCATTTGGGTCCAATCTCTCCCTGACTTGTGCCTTATGTCCGCCCCCATCGTCCTATTATAACGTCTGACAGAGAGACAGAGAGAGTGTTTGCTTCAGAATTTGTCTTCAAAATAATTTGTCTTCAGTTGTGCATGTCTATTTAGAGAAAGAGATCTAATTCATCCCAGTTACCTAATTGTAAGCTAACTGCACGTGAGGACGTCAGAGGGTGTAGATTAGAAACCAAAGCCTTCCCATTAATCTTGGCCATCACTTAGAGCAGTTGGGTGCTTAAGGCAACAACGATAAAGAGATAGAGGAAATTATATGTGTTTGTGTGTGTGTGTGTCTGTGTGTGTTTGTCCGGGCTACCCTCCCACCCCTACGCTGAATCAGCTCAATCTCAGGTGAACGTCTCTCTAAGGGAAACATCTCTGGAGTTCTTACTCTGCATCTTCAGATGTTCAGATTGTTTCTGGTTTGTTCAAAGACTGGTTGAGGTCTGCTTGAGTTCACGGTGGTTTTTCAAATAGAGGCAGTCTGTGTGTGTGTGTGTGTGTGTGTGTGTGTGTGTGTGTGTGTGTGTGTGTGTGTGTGAAACCATCCCTGTTATTGGCAGTAAGTGGCTTAGCGGTATCTCCACCCTGTTTTTACTGATAAGGCTGCGTTCTGTCTACCGTTTCTTGTAAGACTGATAAGAACGCTTCTCTGTCTCAATGTGGAACAAAACCACCCGCTCTGACCTGTGCAGAGCACCCAAACAAATCACGATCGTAATCGGATTAAATGAGCACACTGTATGTTTACACCCCCGCTTAGATTTTTAACATGTTGATGTTACAAAATCTCTTACATCACTAACAGTACAGTGGTACTTTAATCAGCCATAATCAGCCTATTAGATATGTTTCCTGTTCCAAATTGAGGCGTGAGGACCCTTCTAAACTGGCCAGGCCATTGGTGATCCATCTTGTGAGGTGGTGTGTGATGTGTTGGTTACACAACCGTCATTGAAACCGATCCATTCATTTTTTTGTAATGTCATAGCTATATGTCTTAGATATCTTTCGGGGGCGGTGGGGGGCATCCATCCATCCATCCTTCGTCTGTAACCGCTTATCTTTTCTGGCCGGGCTGGTGCTGATCCCAGTTGACATTGGGCCCTGGTCAGGTCAGGCTGACATATAGGGACAAACAAACACTTCACCCAAAGGGCAATTTAGAGTGACCATTTAACCTAACTTGCGTGACCCTGCCCCAGCTGGATCTTGAACCCAAGACCTTGATTGCTGTGAGGCCACAGCACCAACCACTGCGGCACCATGCTGTCTCCTGCGAGCGACTCATATCTTAGCCCACTTGGCTTCGACAGGCTGCTCCGAAGTGACTACATGTATGACATCACACTAACTTGACGATCAGTTACAATGAGGGTGCTGGAGCAACATTAATTAGTTCCAGGACCAACACAGCGATATCAGTTAGGCCTTGCATTGCCATGTTTCTGAAGCTGCCCTGGAATGGACAAACCAAACACTGGCTGTAGAGTGGGTTTTTCACATTTTTAGCAGCCACTACAGGGGAGGGGTATTCAGTTGGTTGCAAACTGAAACCTTACAGGTAAATGCCATTCAATCCTACACACTGGACCTTTTAGCAAATATCTGCTTACAGTGGGAACAAGTTTATTAATTAATGTTTAATGAATTAATAGATATTTCTCTCAGGAGTTGGTGCCGACTAGCAAGAGCTGAAATAGGAGTGAATAATGGACCCAAACATGATTAAAGATGACTGATTATGCTCAGTTTTCAGCTTAGATACCCCAGGCTCTGACATCAAATAAACTGCTTTTCTAGATTAGTTGAGCGTGGACTGACTGTCATGTCCACCCGTCAGCTCTTGACTCATTTGATATTCTGCTGTCACTCCTGCTGACGCTGGAGCGACGGACGCTCTGGGCTCGAACTGAAAGGTGTTTGCATCGCAGAGGCTGTGCGCAGATGTGCAGTGTGGGAGTGTAACCGCTGCAGCCTCTAATAAAAACTCTGCCTTTTATCTTAGTGTGGGACACTTGAAACTCTGGCACAAAGTCGGGCTTAATATGAGACGCCCAGGGTGGTGACGGCTTGTGATGTCAGAGCCCGAACATGTAGATAAATTCACTGTAACTAAATAATCACATATGCTTGTGTACGTGACACAAGCGGTTAAGAGAAGACATCTAATGCAAGTGCAGATTTACTGCAAGGTTATGGCAAAATGATATAAGTGAATATATGGAGTATTTATATGCAGGTTAAGGACTGATATTTTTGGTTTTACCATGTTTTAAATGGGTTTTGGTGCTTCTATCCATACATCTTCAGTAGTTTACATCTACTTCTGAATTCTGCTGTCTCACCTTCACTGTAACCAACCCTTCACCCCCTTAACCCAATTATCAGGTCTTTACTATGTCTGTGTGTGTGTGTGTGTGTGTGTGTGTGTGTGTGTGTGTGTGTGTGTGTGTGTGTGTGTGTGTGTGTGTGTGTGTGTGTGTGTGTGTGTTTGCATGTCACGTTGGTCTTTGCTGGTGGTCCCTGAAACCCCGGGAGTCCACCCACATGGCCGTGTGTTTACCCAGCAGCCCACTCTCTCCCAAACACTGCTGCTATGCCTTTAAATCAACAGGTAATGCGATGAAAGGTTGCGTCCACTCTTCCTCTCTGTCTCTTTCTCACCGCTGCAGCACTTTATTTGCATTCAGCCTCCGTGTCGGCTTGTTGCTTATTGCTTTTGTTGGAAACTAAGGCTCGTACCAGAACAACCAAATAAGTCCGTCATTCACCGCATAGCTGTGTGCACTGCAGCTGCAGCCAAGGAAAGCACTGCCCTGTGTTTTATGGCAGGTCTAGATACTTTAGAATATAGTCCGCTCAGTGTGTTCCCTTTATTTGATTTTCTCTTTTCCTTAAGAGAACGATGAGTGCTTCATTTAATTTGCTGTGCGCACCACACCCGGTGTCCTCTTGTCGTGCGCCTCTTGTCTCTTCTCTTGCCTCTTACCCCTGATGCCTCATTACCCGCAGGTCTATTTATATACCTTGTTATCCGTGAGTGAAGCTTTCCTGGCAGGAGGCACTGAGTGGTGCCAGCCCGGGAAAGAATGCCCTTCCTGGACCTTCGCGGAGGGCACGGCCCCGGTCCCTGGAAGAAATACTCAATGCTACTCTTGTCTTCCATAGTTGGTTATGTAAGCGGCTTACCTACTCGAGCTGACACAATATGATGAATCAGCGCGCGAACTGTTGGCGGTAAACAGTGGAAGTCTTTGCGGAGCCCCAAAATGTCTTTTTTTATTTTGTTTTATGAGTTGTAGTTTCTTGTCATATGACTTTGGCTGCAGAAACCCACTCTGCAAAAGTCAAAGTATTTTCTTGCCATATTGTATTTTCGTGCTCAGGAAGAGTTACTTTTGTAGTGAATTAATTTGACCAAAAGGTACAAAACACAAGTTACACAGTGATTGAAAGTGTACATTATGATGTGGCCAATACAACGAGAAATCGCTTTCAAAAGCCGCATGAACCCACTGCTACACTGAACTCTACCGGACATTACCTGGATGAGCGGAATATGTGAATTTGTTGAACTGGTCTTCAAACGGACCGTAAGCTGCCTGCTCCCTGGTACTAGTCCACGTAATGTCCGATTGAGCTCATGTGTGAATACAGCAGTCGTCCTTGTCCAGCGAATACCTGGGTTCGAACGAGTGGATGTGATGATTCAAACTCTCACTGCTTGCATGTGTATTGCCTTTACCCTCTGTCGCTGATACTGTATGTATGTCCAAATACCTACAGTCTTGATATCAAGGCGAACAGTCATCATAGTTCACATAACAAGAGGGCAGTGACACTTTCTGGCCTGGATTTAAGTTGCTCTTCAATGGTACAGATTTAGAATATGTTCAGTGCCTCATCCCTGCAGCTGCCTTCATCAACAGCCTTTTTAAGAACCCACACTGATGGAAACCTACTTACAGAAGAGTCGAACTGGGTTAAGACTTCTCTCCAACAGCTGAAACTCAGTAAGCAGGTCAGGCTGAGGGGCGAAGGAGAAACGAGAACCTCATGTACCGCAGTGGAAGTGATGCTGTTAGTGACATTGTGGAAGGGGGAGCGGGCTAATTGGAGGAGAAGGAGGCGGCGGAGGATGAGGGTGTTGAACACCAGATGTTGAGCTATATGGTTCAAATGGAAACTGGCCCAAGTGGAACCTAAGTTGTGACGCCGGTTGATTCCCTTTATGTGGCTTCGCTCCCTCCCACCTCACATCCTTCCATTAGAGGTTTTTGGGACGTTTTGCATGGAAATAAGGACTCAATTTTGCGTCATTCCCTTAATATAAATAAACCACTGTGTCTGGACACTTGAAGCATGTATAGGCGTTAACTTGCGTGTGTGCGTGTGCGAGACTTTACACTTGTGTGATGCCGTGGCAGGTTGCCAGGACTGTCTTCCTCTCTGCATCAGAGCTCCTTCACCACTATTCATCGTGTCACACACACAGTGCCAGCTGTTACGGGGAATGGCTCCCCAGTGTATGATGAATAAAACAAAACGTTAATAAAGTAGTAATCGACTTTCAATAAAATGAAATAGACGATGACTAACTGCTCAAAGAACAGCTTGCGGCTTTCTCCAGATGAGTTGTGTGTTGGTCCGGGCCCCCTTGAGAGACGGGGTGACCGGTGTTGGCACTGGGATCAGCTGGTACCATCCAGCATAAGCCGCGTGGAAGTAGATGAAATGGAAGTGATCTCCGGAGGGTTTTCTTTCCTCTGTGTCCTCATCCCTCTGTTTTCATCTGAGTGGGCTTTCTGTCTGGCATGTCCTTAATTTACCCTGCCTTGCTCACCAAGTTTCCCCTCTCTGCACTGCTGCCCTTAAAGGGAGATACCGCACTATACCACCACCACCGCACACTAAAATGCCTAAAACAGTTACACCCATTGTTGTGATAAGTGCAGGCAGGGCTGGATGATAATTTGAGGATGCCATTCATAGTTTTTCATTCTAATCATATTTTTATGAGAAACAATACAATGTGGATCACTCCTTTAATGTCAAAATCGCTGTTTTTCAGTCCCGTTCCTTTGGCTTGGTGATGAGCTCATCATTTGAATTGGGTGTGCTGGAGCAGAGAAACATTTGAAACATGCAGGGCAGGGGTCCGCTGGACCAGGGTGGAAAAATACTCATAGATTATTTGGGGGGCAAGAAACTGTTATGTCTGAAGTTACGGAGAATGGAGTCAAAAAAGAAAACTAGAATCCGGTTATGTGGGGTTCCCAATAAGCAATTTTTTTAAATCTCAAAGTTGACCTGAATGGTATTTTAAATATCATGTTTAGTCATCCTCTGTCATGTAATTGGAACATAATGCGTCAGTGTGTGAAATCAACATCAACATGTGAGCGACTGAAGTTTTCAAAACTGCTTCTGAAATAAAATTAGAGGAATAGAACCTTGTTTGCGTTTCATTCAACCTCCTCTCCACCGTCCTCAGAACACATTCAAGTAATGTAATAGTGAAATAATATTATCCTTAATTTTGCAGAGGACCCCACTCAGGGCTCCTTGGTGGTCCTTGAACCCCCCGGTTTGGAAACTGCTGCAGCACCTCCAACCACAACACGACCAGCACGTGCGTCACTCAGGCACTAATAAAAACACGACAGCCACTACTTTTCCTTCTCGCTGGCATGTGTCTGTGTTACTGTGAGCGTGAATTCAGCTGTTTAGGCTGTTTGTGCAGAGAATAGAACTTAAAAGCATGCAAACTCTGTGCTCAGTCATTGATTTTAGCTGTGTATGTAGAAAACAAATAATGTGACATTTAAGATTTTTTATGTTACGATAAAAAAGATGGATTTGTTCCTTTCATGTGATGCCGCTACACATGTAGTACACTGTAATGAACTTTATATTTATTGCCGCAGCTGCTGATTTCTGTGAAAGTGTCCCCGTAAATCAGTACAAAATAAAACACTTTTTTGTGTCTGCGGGGTTGTAGAGGATTCCTCTTCATAACTTTGATCCTGTTGAGCGCTTGCCTCACCATAAAGGACTTTAACAGCGTTACTGTTTTATTAAAACGCCCAATTTCCCCCACAAGGCAACATTTATTGCTGCCACTAGTCATAGTAAAGCACATTTTACTTCACATCTCACCTCATTAAGGCTTCTTCCCTGTAAATTCAGAAATATAGCCGTAGTTAAAATGGAAATATGCAGGTGGAATGAAATGGGAACTGTGAGAGCTGCTGTCGTGCTGCTCTTGGAGCATATTGATATTTATTAGCACATATTTCCAGTGTTGTTGCAGTGTAAAACCGTCGAAGCAATTGAAGTTGCCGCCATTGAATTTAATCACAGCGTGTTTCAGATTTTTACTGTTGTTGCAGGACCTGCATTCAGGACTGATTGTCACTGCTGACTGCAGGAATTGATTCTCGGTTTAGACTTGTGTCCGTATGTGGAAGGATATTAAGGCTCTGAAGAACTTCTGTCTGTTGCTGCCACACTGAGCGCCTAATGAGCAGAAATAGCTCTCCCTCCTCTTTTCAACGCTTTTCAGCCCGTTTCATCGATACGCTGCGTAGTGAGGCGGCACGTTGCCATGGAAACAGCAGACAAAGACGACAAACAGGGGTGTATGGGAGCGGTAGAGAGGCCTCCCTCGACTATTGGTGTGTGTGCATGTTTGCATAAGGAATCTGGAGTTCCATGTCACAGGTATCACTTTCAGCAGTGCCCCTCTCATGCAACGTTTCGTGGACACTGGCCTCAGTCCTATCAGGGGACACAAGGTGGTGATATTCAGCAGTGTGTTGCAGGACAGTACTGTAGAAGCCATCTGTCAGCTTTATTTTCCCAGTGAGACATTTTCAAAGGGCATTACAAGACAGGACCATCAGTCATGTTAATGACAGCAGTGTTTCTGGGGACATGTGTCCTCCTCCTCCTCCTCCTCCACTGACACCTTCTCTGTTCGTCATCTACCCATCAAACATGTGACACGATGTTTAGAGACAAATTTCAAGATGACGACAAAGCCGTCCATTATCGTGATGGACAGGTTATAATTAGATCATATCCAATTGGTTTTTCACGTGGCCGATCCGTTGGGCTTATAGTTTGAAGATGAGCGTCATGTGAACATGTCAGAGCTGAACAGAGCTGAATCAGTTTACTTTCATGGCACTGAGCTCACATTCCTGCCAGTGACTGGAAAGAGATAATTTCCTGCGCATTTCTTGGTTATTTGCTCCTTTTCCAGGTCAAAATATTCAATTATTATTTATTGTATTTGTTTTCTGTATATAATAACATAATTCACATCAGGAGATAGGGTTTAAGGAACTAGCACATTTTCTGTACATTCAATTAGTAAGTAATGTAATATAAAATGGCCACATGGAAAGGCCAAGTTCTTATTAGGTTTTGGATCATATAGTCGACCAATTAAAGATACTCACTTAAATCTGATTATTTTTCTCCATTAAAATGAGTGGTAAAAGAGATAAAAGTACATTTTTCTGGTCTGTGTCAGACTTTAAATTCCTGAACCATGTCCAGGCCTCAGAAGTTGCCTTTCACTTACAAGCTTTTTACTTTGTCTTGGCTGGTTGGAGTCCTGTGCTCTCCTGTTTGTATTCACCCCGTTCTGTCTCGGGTTCACTCTCCTTCATGTTTGCTATTTGTTGCTTGATAGACATTGTTTTTGCTTTTGTCTTGTGAACGAATGGAAAGTGTGGTCCAAAAGACAAAATATGTTGGCGTAAAGAGTGTGATTTGTGACACAATGAAATAAACAGTAAGATTATAATATGAAAGGATAGACGACCACCTACAAAATCATAAAAGACTATGACCCAGATCAGATCTGATGGAGAGATATTCATAAGAAGATATACAACGCGCAATACACCTGCCTTAAATTGCCCCCCCGGGGAGAAATGAAATGTTTTGAATTGAATTGAATTTGAAATATGCAGTTCAGGCAGAGCTATTCAGTGTCAGTACAATGTACATTATGAGAGTATACACGTAATATCAAATGACAAAAAGTCTGTAAACACACAGTGGGTAATTGTTAGCGTGTATCTGCATGGTTATGCCTGTATGCAGGGCGGGTGCGGCTGGCTAAAACAAAGCTGTGTGTATGGTGAGGTGGGTGAGGGTGGCGGCAGGGACAGTGGAGTAGATCTGCTGATGAGTCTGATGGCCCGAGGATAAATGGAGCTGTGCATTCTGTGTTCAGTCTTCGCAAGATGGAGACGTCTCCTGGTGGTGCGCATTCGAGACTGGTAGTGTGTGAGAGAAAATGGTCTTATTTCGTGTTGACTGAATTCTAAGCTTGATTGGCTCCTCCGTTCAGGTTCAACAGGCTCAATCAGCCCGAGGCTACAGTAACCCCCCCTCCCACCCGCCGACACTTATCAGTACAGGGCCCACAGAGAGTAGGAGGAATGGCCTCATCAAGATATAAAAAGAAGAGGAATGACAGAAGGAGTTTTTTTGTTGACTGGTGGAAATGTACACTCTTGCAGATGACTCTTTAACCATCGTCCTCCCACGGACAGAACATGCCACCTTCTGTGTGACGGTGATGCGTACAGATTGGCCTCGTCATGTTAGTTATTCTCCATGTTGAACACATTAATTACTCCGTTTTTGCTGCACGAGATGTTGGAGATGGAGATCTCAGGAGGAGGAGAGTCGAGCTGATTAAATCAGATTTGAGTCACGCCTCTCAGCTGTTATCATCATGTACCAGTTTTACTGACAGCCGCGAGGAAACATGGTGACATCTCTATCAGGGAGCTCCTCCAATTTGATGTGCTTGTTTCCAAAGGGGTCAGCCTAATTTAATTTTCCAGACAGGTTTGAATCAGAAATGCCTGTTAAATTGAATATCAGCGTCAGAGTCATGGGAGCAGATCTTGAAAGGAGGGCTAATGAGAGACCAGTGAGATCGTTTTTCAAGGACAAAGACATTATACATTACCCAGTATCACCATGATCTCGGCGACACAAACCTCACTGTCTCAACTCATTTTTTGACAATCATCTGTTGAATTTTTTTGACGCAGTAATGCTGATTATGTGCCAAGATTTATGGCTTGTTTGACACATCGTCACATGCCAACGTTCTTACTGGCAACAGTAGGTTCAACACATGAACCTGAACACAGTTGGAAAGGATCATTTCTCAAAATCCTTGGAGAGTTTCCTGCAGTAGCTCCAGATAAACCACTCAATGAGGACGGGAGCTAGATGTGCCTAACTCTGACCCGAGTCTCTCTCTTACAAAGCCTTCTTAGCATTTAAAGCATACACTATTTGCCAAGTTGCGTTTCCTTCCAACAACCGATCCTCTCCTGGGGATAGAATGGATTAAAGGTAGCTATGAAAGCTTTGGAAAGCATTTAGTTAGCCTCCCCTGGTTTACGCTCGTCTCTGTAAGCTCTCACTGTGTACTGCACCGCTCTGCACAGTGGCTGGAGAGTCCAGTGGAGCTGTGCCAGCTAAGCAGAGGCACTGCTGGGACATAGCCAGTGGCTGCAGTCTGGGACCGGCTCCAGAGTGAGCCATCAAACCTCCTTAAATCTATATGGAAATCTCCCGGTAAGCACCGGGCCCCCACTTAACTCCAGGAGTGGAATTATCCTTTGTTTTGTAATGATGTAGTAATCTGCTCACTTCCTCGCAGTAATTTCTTATATTTCTGAGAATGCCTCTCAAAAAAATTCCTCTACGAGGAGGCTATGGCTATGTCCCACTCATTACTATATACAGCACACATTAGTGTAGGGGTTCTCAAGGTTTTGATGACTCAGTGCCAATTTTGTGAGTCAGCATATAATTGAGGGCAGCACAGGAAAGCCCTTGACCATTTTGTTGTGATGTGTCTCATAATGGCGTAAAATTAAATTCCCCAAGCACATCATTTACCTGTTTCCAGGAGAGAAAAATCACTTTGTATGTCCCCTGTGGCCATAGTTGTTATTGGTGAAGCTTGTTATGGGGACACAGTTTGCAGAGTAGTGTATGGGAAGTAGGCCATTGCAAGTGAAAGCGTTGGAATGAAATGATTAGTATATAGTGCCTCATTTTATGTCATGTTCAAGCGCCCCTACACCTGTCGATGCTGGAGTCTGGTGCACAGTATATGGAATAGTGAATAGGGGAGGAGTTTGAAAACATGCCTGCTTTTTAAATGCAGCAGAGAGCAGCTGAGTTCTGTGACTGCTTATCCTATGGCTATCTTAATTGTTTTTAGAAAACCTGTTTCTTAAATTGATGAATTCAAACAACTCAAGTAATTTTTTATTGTTGCATATTAAAGGAGAAATGTGTATGAATTTAAGTTGCAAATTTTCACACATTGAGTAAAACAATGAGCAGAAGGTGAGGAAATAGCAGTTTTGACATTATGACATATATGTATTGTGTACATACAGTATATGTAATGATGTCATATAGAAATCTAGCAAATTTAGCATGCTAGCCAGCCAGCTCTGGCACGTCATCGTCCAAAGCTCCTGTGCTAGCGGTTTGAACACATATGCTCCCCTGATCCCTGAGCTCCCAGTCCTACAACCAGCTGCATGGCTACCTGTGCTAAGTTGCTAACTGTAGTTAGCAGCATTTAGCAGTTAACTCTGAGAATATGCTTCCACCTTTGTCTTAATTATGACTTTGACAGGTGGACAATTGCATATTGCACCTTCAAAGTTTGGTCTCTGGATAAAAGTTGTAAGCAAGGAACACTACTGCAATAAAATCAGTCACTTCTTTACCCAGCTCTCAACCGTCCTGACTTCATTGAATTATATTGCTAAATTAAAAGTGATAAAATATTTTGTGAATCAGCATTCACTGTGAGAATATTACTGAAATCCAGAACAATGTTGCAGTAAATACATTATTTGCAAGCATAGATGTTTAAGAAATGAACCACTGGACATTTGGAGATGCTCGCTCAAGTAAAAATTTTCACAAATTTCTTCCTTCACTGTCAACTAGTCAGTGAAACCTCCAGAGATCAGTTTGTGGACGAGTGAGGGACCAGAGAGCAGTCTGCTGATGCCCTGTTGTCTTGGCTGGTCACGCACACACAGCAGATGGTCTGCCTTTCTCCTCTTCGGTGGATTTGTCTGTGAATTACTCTGTGTTAAATGTCAGCTTATGAGGAAACGCCAGTGATCTTTGATTCGGAGGGGCTGATGCCAAAACTTGAAATTTCCCATTGATGCATCATTTAACTTGTTTACACTTTTATTCTCCCCGACAAAGCATCCAAGAGGGAGCACTAGATAGAGTCCGTGGCTGAGATTAAAGTCTTAATTCAGCTTTTCTGTCCGTTTTAGGTTGTTCGCCTTCTTTCCTCTTCTCTCGGGGGTCATATAAAGTCCTGAGCTCAGCAGTAGCAGGGGTCGCAGAGATGTCACACTCACTTGGCTTTAGGGCAAGGGGAGAAAGCTGGCCCCTCATCAGGCTGGCATTCATGTCGGGGGTTTCCCGGGGTCAATGCGGACCGATGACCAAGCAGGATCACAGTGAAGCCACCCGTACTTTATGATCCAATATATATACCTGTTATGGATTTCCTCCTCGGACACCAGGGTAAACTGAGATTATCTCCTGTCACTTTGTATTTCCTGTGATCGGGTCCCTGCTGCCCGAGGGCCGTATAAATAATAACTCTCATAACAGCTCTGTTCGAGCGGAGCCTCCCATAAACACAGCGAACGGCCGGGTGTGGTTTCTGTTGAGCCGGCTCAGTTAATTGCAAAGTACAAGTTGACCACATTGGAGCTGACATTCATGCTTGCGTTTTTTTCTCCACACGCGTAATCCCATTCAGGGTCATAGCAGGGGGTACTGGAGCCTGTCCCAGCATGCACTGGGCAGCAGGCAGGGAAACACTCCCCCTGTGCAGGTTGCCAGTTCATTGCATGTCCTCAAGTTGACATGAGAGGCCAGTACGAACACACTGTGGCTTTCCTAAACCCACAGTTGGAATTCCACGAGGGAAACATTTGATGAGATGATTCCACTGTGTATTCAACTCATAAAATGACAGTTTCCCCATTTGTTGGATAATCAACCTTTTCACTTGTAATCATCCCAACTTTCTAGAATTTGGCAAGCAGCGGGATGAATATGGTGCGTCATCTATCAGGAATAGTCAGAGGAGTCCCTCCTCTCCCATCAAACCCTCTAGGAATACTTTCCTCTTTTCCTCTGAAACCAATTATTCCGGACAGCGCTGCTCAACAAAAAAAAGAAAGGGAGAGGAGGGAGCGCGTCTCCGACTTCCCCCCCGGTGAACGAACCAATCTATTATTGTCCCACGTGATTCAGCCTGGTATTGAGATAGGGAAATCTTATTGTCCAAATAAATTCATCTAGGCTGCACAGAAGCGAGCCGCTGCTCCAAGACTTCATTTAAAATCACTGCATGCTCCTCTACTGCTGCCAATGGACGCCAGCTGAATAGTTTCTGAAGAGCTGCCTCGGGGTGACTACTACTGGATGGTGGATGGTCCCAGACCGCAGAGAGGCGTTTGACAGCGAGCAGCTCTTCCGCTGTTTCATCTAAACTGTTGTGGTGCTCATCAAAAGTTTTTCCTTGCTGCGGCTGGTTGGAGTTAATGAATTCAGCTCGTTGCCTCCTCTGTATGCTGGGAGGCACACTCAGTATGCCTGCATACTCATACCGCCACGCTGTTATACTGGTAACACAGCAAAAAGGGAATTACATATGTATATATATATATATA
>JARJLU010012099.1:0-22479 GCA_030272975.1 Sparidentex hasta
TGGTGGTGGGGGGAGGAGGGAAGGAGGGGTGTGCAGGCAAGTCAGGGGGGTAGGTAGAGCGGAGGAGTCGCACGACGGAGATGCTCACACACACACACACACACACACACAGCGAGAGTGAGAGAGAGAGAGAGAGATAGAGGTGTGTGTGTGTGTGCAGAGAAGTTTGGGTTTACTTATAAAAGTGCAACTCGTCGCTCATTCGCGACCGGACTCCCAGCTCGGAGACTCTAGCTGTTGGCTCCAGGTGCGTTGACGCGCCGCGGACCTGTTGGCCCGTCCCGACTCCGCAAACTTTTTTTGAGGGGGGGATAACACTTTTTTTTCCGCAGAACGAGGCGATGCAGAGGAGAAGGTGAAGGAGAAGAGAGGATGATGTGACCCTGCAGGAAAACAAATGACCACCTCTCTGCCTCCCAAACGCACGTGAAGCGGCGCAGCGGCGCGTCCACGTCCAGGCTCCTCCAGCCGGCATGACTCTGTCCGGCGGCTCGGCGGATACTTGTCAGCTCGTTTCACGCGGCCGCATGGAGCCGGGGCGGTGGGAGTAGGACTTCATCCATGCGCTGTTCGGGGGAATAGTCGGGGTAACGCGTTGTGGGGCGAACACGGGCTACACTTTGGAGAGAGAGCGAGAGCTACGATGCGGGGCACTTTGGGCGCATTCATCCAGTCCTGTTTGATTCTCCTGGTCCGGGCAGACCAGTGGAGGCTGAAGGACTCCGCCAACTGCGAGCTCCACAGGAAAGTAAGTGATTTAAGCAGCGGAATGAATGAGTTGTGACGCCGCTCGAGTGGCGCAGCGGCTGCTGCAATGGTCATTTAGGCTCTAATGTCTTTAAACCGACACCTTTCCTTTTTATTTTGCGCCCCTAAATTGCCAGCCCACCATTTTTCTGCTGTTTGACACACGTTCAGTTCACCGTCTCTTCTCGGTGTTGAGTTGCACCTCTTTGCAGGCTGCTTCTTTTAACCTCTGAACCCTCTAACTAATGACTAATCTGTTTATGTTTCACTTAGTCCATTAACTCTTCAGCCCATAAACCGTGTAATCCAGTTTTAAAGGGGCACTATGTCCTTTTGGAGAAGAAATTCAAACTCAAAATATTTAAAATGACAATATTAAAAAGGTAATTATACAAACTCAGATATATTTATTTTAAACAAACTGTTCTCAGATGTTTGCAGCTCGAAAGGTGGCAGGGTCCGCCACACATAAGTAATAAACAAAGTAAAACGGTATGAAATTGTCATGAAAAGAAGAGGCTGGTTATTGATTTAGTTTCTTTAAGTGTACAGAAATCAGTCAATGACGATCATTCTCTTTTGATTACGATGACTCCCCCAAATGTACATACTGCTCCTTTAAACAAGTCCATGAGAGCTTCTTTTCTGGCATCACACATGCAAGTCTTTACACACTGTTCATACAGATGTGTGTGTCTTTTTGTAAAGTATTTTCCTCCTACTGATTAATCTTTGCTTTCAACTTGTCAGTAGAGTTCTTTCAAACTCGTGCAGACCGTTTCAGGTCCGATCCAGGCAGAGACAGGAAGGCAAAACATGCAGCTCACAGTCTGACAATCACGTGACACGTGTATTGTTTGTTTGGCACTTGGGTCCTAAGTGGCCTGTTAATAAGTCATTATCAGTCTGTTAGCAGTCAGTGTAATGAACAGCCTCTCGCAGACGGAGTGCCAGTGTTGCTGGTTGGTGTCAGACAGTAAAAAGCAACCTTTAAGTGAAAAGAAATGTTGCCTTGTCGATTTGCGAATTCGCCCCTCTCCTCTCTGTCTGTTTGTTGATTTCTCTTTTTTGCCTGCCATTTGAGAAACAAGCAACCATGATTTTTGCTAAATCATATATGGCAAACATGCCCAGTTAATGTCCATCAAATGTGAGTATCTTCCGCTTTTCATTGAAAATAATAATCGCAATACTCATGGATCTACTATATTGGGAAATTGATATTATCAACTATTTACCAGCTATAACTATGAAGCCAAATTGCTTTAATTGACTTAACAACGACATCTACAGACTCATAAACTACGTGGAGCAGCTTTAGTTGAAAGTTTTTAAAGGTAGTTGAGAACAGACAGTCTGTGTTTACTAGCAGACCAAATAAGGAAAGCCCAAGTAAACCATATGTGTGGGAAACACTGGAGCAGGAATAGCAAAAAAGAGAAGAGGAAGAATAAAAGTTAAGAACATCACTTTAAGTACAAAAAATCTGAAATTATCGTTTTTGAAAAGCAGGTAATTATCAGTATCCACATCGCGCATCCCTGGAAAATATTCTCATCTCAACAGTTTTCTCTTTCCTTCCAGCAAACTGACCTAAACTCTTTCCTGTGGACGATCAAACGGGACCCTCCCTCATATTTCTATGGTACGATCCACGTTCCCTACACGCGTGTTTGGGACTACATCCCTGAAAACTCCAAGCAGGCCTTCCAGGAGAGCAACATCGTCTACTTTGAGCTGGACCTGACGGACCCTTACACCATCTCAGCCCTGACGAGCTGCCAGCTGCTTCCTCAGGGCGAGAACCTGCAGGACGTCCTGCCCAGGGACATCTATCGGAGACTTAAGAGACACCTCGAGTATGTAAAGCTCATGATGCCCTCGTGGATGACCCCGGATCAGAGGGGGAAGGGACTCTATGCGGACTACCTCTTCAACGCCATCGCCGGGAACTGGGAGAGGAAGAGGCCCGTTTGGGTGATGTTGATGGTGAATTCGCTAACGGAGGCAGATATCAAGACGCGAGGCGTGCCGGTGCTGGACCTGTACCTGGCCCAGGAGGCGGAGAGGATGAGGAAGAGGACGGGGGCTGTCGAGAAGGTGGAGGAGCAGTGCCATCCGCTCAACGGGCTCAACTTCTCCCAGGTGAGTTTAACTGTTCTGATGTGACATTCAAGACCAGTTAACAATTCTGTCAGTCAACATACGGCTGTTTTTTTTAAAAACTTGTTGTGAATACTTATGATGCACATATTCTTGAAAATAGACCCAATCTGATTGCCAGATGAAACACCTTTATATTGTCCGGTATGGTGGACATGGCTTGGTTTTTGCCGCTTGATACAAACGGAAAGCTCACACGGCCATCATTTTCCATGAGTAATCTCGTGATGACTCACACCTTATAGCAATTTTACTTTGGCTGATGGATTCAGGTGGGTTGTTACCAGTGAGATGCAGGCTCTGATGCACAGCAAGTGTGTGTTTGACAGAGGAGAGATGAGCCAGGTTTACCCTCTGCATCTGTGTTAAAAATCCACGTCAGTGTAGCCGGCTCCTGGCGAAACTTTAGTTTTGTCTCTGGAGTCCTTGTCAAGAAGAGAAATAATCTGGTAAATGTATGTTTTTTTGAGGTTCTTCAGACGTTGCAGATGAATCCTTTGGGGTTGCATATTTTTGGGGTTGTAGGGGGAACAATGGACTCTTTACCAAGTGGATTTATTTCTGGTCTTTTGCATAACCAGGCCTACACCAATACTGCTTTGCTATACTATACTTTGCGTGACTATTGATCCTCTTTGTTTTGAAGTGTCAAACCCGCTACCAGAAAAAAATCAGAATGATCAATTATTTCCAGATAGAACTATATACATCACCCGGTGAACATTTTCATAATCCAATACATACCGAAGGGCTTTCCCAAGGCTTTTAACAATCTTTTAACCATCTTGTTTGTTTTTTTTAACAATGACATTCACAGTTGAATAACATCGGCTAATATTTATGTTGCATAGTTTTTACTACTTTTTTATTCAGACTCTGTCTCTGCACTTGACCTAAAGTCTTAATTTTGAATCGACAAAATAGATTTTACGATTTATTAAATCTAATGAACAACAACGTCTTAGCAGGTGGAGTTTCAAACACTTTCAGGGGTTATGTTTTGGTTTGGTTTGAGAAAACAAAGTGGTTTGGTGAAGAGGCAAGCATTTTCACCAGCGTATTCTTAACCTTGATTGCTATGATTGAAATCCACTCAAGCCTAAAATGGATTTTGGCATATGAACATCTCTACAGTGAAGAATGTAGGCATATGTGTAGGTGCAGCGTTACGTACGGTAACGGGGGAGAAAAAGATGGGTGCTGGTGCATCCATAATTTGTTCCAGAGTCTGGCACGTCCTGCTTCTGAACAGTGCATTGATTCGTGCTACGTGACACAGCTGGTGGGTTTAGCCTCCAGACTTTTTAACTACGTTTCAATAAACTCAATGTCAAATCTGCTCCTCTGAAAACAAGCCATTTCAAGAGACTAAGATGTGTAATTCAAATGACAAAATCCAGATGTGTGGATTAGGATCTGTTTTTTTCTCACAACAGACGCTTGTAGTTTTATCTTTTCCTCTGTTTCCCGTAGCTTAGTCGAGCAGAGAAAGGTGTGCTGTTAATAATCAGCTGTGCAAACATTCAGCCGTGCTCCACCGTGCTCTTTGTTATTAAAGAAAAATGGATCCTAATGACTCGGGTCTGAAATCGCCAGAAAAAAAAAAGGAACCTTGTTCCTCAAACGGGCACACTTAAGTCTCCCTGTCTGCCTGCCTGTCTGTCTGTCTGCAGCCCCCGCTGACCCTTTCACTACTACAAACATCTCTCAAAGGCTGCAGTTACTATGAAATCATGTTGCGTATTATTGAGGAATTTCTGCTAATGCTGGTCAGGAGCTAAGGGGATTACACTTGACCATTTACCCTAACACCCAGAAGCTTAAAGTGATGTTATTTTAAAGCAGAGCTTGTTGGCCCCTCAGACTGCACGTCTGAGCCCGGAAAAAAACCAACCAGCAGCTCTTTATAAGCCATCTCTCGAGTTGTGGAGCAGGAATGGGGGGACAGCAATTATCGTACAACTTATATAACTAGTAGAAATTATGAGTTTTTTTCTTTAAGTGGAGATCCATTTCTCATTTCTCAATGGAGCATGAATAAAGAGTTCCTTTTACAACTTCTAGTGTTGTTGTAAACCTGTATGTACATTTAAGATCAGACTGTCACCACCAGAAAACCCTTTCTGACACTGTATTCCTATTTTAGCTCCTGTCTCTTTAAGCCCCCCACCCAAATACCCAGTCTGCTATGATTGGTTAGGTCACACGTGCCTGTGCCGCCACTGCTCATGGTGTCTCCGGTCGGCTCTGTCCTGTTTTCAGCTTCTAGTTTGCTTAACTTCTGCTGTCAATTCAGGCATACGTTATTGTATGACATGGTGACATAGTGTGATGTCACAAAGTCACAGAATTAAAGGTGGGATTACTGACGAGGCGTTTCAGGAATAGTGTTTTCTGTGGGAGACGGGAGCTCCCGTTTGTAGTCACAATTTGGATGTGTTGATACAGTCTCCGCAAAAACCGCAAAGTTTGTTCCTGAAAGTTTATTAATTGAGAGGGGGAGGCAGATCATCACAAATCATTTTTCTATTGGTCAAATCAGGCTTCGACAAACAGCCTATTGAGTCGTGTAGATGTGGAGATATCAGAAAAAGAAAGTGGGTGGCTGAAATGGGGTTTGCCGACAGGGCTATAAAGGAAAAAAACCTCCCATCATCACAGCTTTCTCTGGTCCACAAAGCCTCCAGAAGGCTCAACAATGAACTCTAGTGTCCCAGAAACAACCCCTACCCTGACACCGCACCAACACAACCCACAGTTTGGCACTCCATAATTTCCACGCTCAGTTTCAATCTAATCAGCAGCAGCTTGACGGACGCCTCGGCTGTGCTGGCTTGAAGCAACTCGCTTAATATTTGGGTAAACTTTTTTTTTTCTTCTCAGTTTTGCAGGGTGGTTGAAAAGGGCAACTCCGTTTAAAGCCTTTGAGCTGCAAGACATCAGGATAGAGTGCGATGAGTGAAACACGCTCTGTGAGATGATTCTGCCGCCTCAGCAGCCATTCTTGACTGAAAGTACTAATCAGGCCACGACTGGAGGACGATATTTACGGCCTTTAATAGTCTCTGTAATGTTTTCACTGGCCATTTACACCTGGCATGAGACGGCCGTCAAAGGAAAGGGAGGTCCAAATGGAAAGTGAAATATTTCATGTATGGAAGGAGTGAACATTTTCTGTCCTGCGCCGCTAAATTGATTTTCAGTGGATGTGTAGCTGGAGCCGTTGCAGGGAAACACAACACAGCTGACTGGGCTGTCACTGGTCTTTCTTTCTTATTTTCGCGCTATAAAACCATGGTCAGGTAGGATCACTGGAGGATTTGGTTAGCACACCCACTGAAGATGCAATTCCAGCTTCTCAGTCCAAAAATTGAAAACCTCTGGCTCCTTCCTAAGGTTGGTGCTTAACGTCTGTTAGACTTTTGCTGTATGATGCATTTTCAAAGTAGAAAGTAGATTTTTTTATGTCATCTTTCAAGTGATGTGTCCATTTTTAAGTTCGCCTGCCACAGCAAGTTAAGCCCATTGAGCCCAGCATTTCCAAAACCTCAATGAATTGTACTTTCTTCACTCAGATCTCTAATCTGGCTAAGCATGACTGCTCTTATTCTTGCGCGCTGCCCCTTGTCTTTTGAAGAGCGGGCTCAGCCTTGCCCATTACACTAAGTGAGCTTGTTGAGGACAACAATGGCCGTATGAAGGCCGGCTTTCTCTGTCGCTGTTGTTGGAAACCCGCAGGACATTCCACACCTCAGTGGAGCAGACCTGCTAATGAAAGTGTTGTTTCTTTCCTCCCATCACTGGGAGTAATGGTGCATGGAGTGGTGATGAATGCAGGTCTCAGTGTACGTCTATGAGAACAGGGAAGGAATGTTTGAAGCCCATTTGGTTCATTCATGACGAGGAGGGACTGGAACAAGCGGAGCTGAGATGCAGACTCAGATCAGTGGAGGGGCCATTAATGAAGGACGGCGTGAGTCCGTCCCCATTAAAGGTATCCTGACGTTACCTTCCGCTCGATGCACTTGTAGCTTTCAGCCGGGAGTTTTTCTCTTCACTTGACTGACAGGCGAGAGCTGCTCTGGATCTGCTGTGCTTCATGAGGCGAGGTCACACATTCAAACAAAACCCACTTTAAAAGTGAGAGGAGTACCTTATCGATACTTTCTCTATTCACATCTTGTTTCTTCGCCTGAGGAGAAACTTAAATATACGGGGGAAGGTATTTCCCCAACCAAAACCAAACATACCTTCTGCTCCATTTAAGGCTCACAGGAAGCTCAATAGCACTGGCAATTTTTACCCAATCATCATATTTTCCTTCCTGTCTGTAATTTAGACATTTCCATACACAAATTCTGACAAAAGCTGCTCCTTAAATGTGGCTGTAACAAACATATCAGGCCTGTATCAAACTTTTACATCTGATATCTCCTTTTTCCTTGCAAATCACGTTTCACGATTTGGGATTAAAGGGTTTAGTAACAGTTTCTCGAACAGATAATTTTGTCCCCCTCGGTCAAGAAGTACTCTCTGCGCACAGGGGATGAAGTCTGTTCTGAATCACAGTGAAAAAGCCAAAGCACACTTGGTTAGTGGATTTAAACTTTAATATTAAATAAATCAAGGTACAGTTTGTTCTTGAATCCGCAAATGGTGTGGGAAAATGTCGAGTACTATAATTGAGATCTGTGAGGTCACTCTCCAAAATCCATTGGATGAGACGGACGCCGTCACAAAGTGTGAACATCTCAAAGCTCCCGCACCGTTCTGATGACTGCTCAGTGTGTTGGTAAGTGAAGCTCAGCATCCCGGACAGTACAGCGGCTGTCCTTATTTTCCAGCCTGCGTGAGCAAATGCTTTGGGCAAGCTGCTACTGATTTCCAGAGTTTGCCCACAGAGGAAAATCCATCTGAATCCCAGCGGTAATGGGATTAGATGGCGAAATGAGAGTGATGATGATAATGATGATGAGGAGGAATCTTTGGGATTCCTACGATTTGAATTGATTGCGATTATGGAGTTGTTTTATTTTTTGGCTGAGGGTTTTTAAAAAGAGTTTGCTGCTTCGCTCCGCTCACGTTAGATGCTTCTGTCTTTTAAAGGAACAGTTCAGCTTTTTGGGATTGTGTGTTGTGTTTGCATGGCGAGCAACGCGTGGAGCTTCTGCTGCTAGCAGCCTCTCAGCGCTGCTCGAAGACTGACAGCAGCTGGGGCGAGCTGGTTCAGGTCAGTCCACATGTTACAAAAGTCTGCCTGTCTTCTATATACCTCACCTATCGACTATTTGAACTCATTTGTTTAATCCGGCTTGATAACTTTGCTTCGTCACTGCGCCGGACCAAGAAATAGTCCCTCGCATTACCTTGGGGATTGGGTTAAAAAAAATAATTTGATAGCAATATTGATACCTTGACTTTGATACTTTTGCGGAAAACTATTTTATGTAATCTGAGAATAATGAAAAAATGACATCTTTTGATACCCAATCACCAGCACCTACTGGCTCACTGGCGCCTATGAGAATTGACTCCTTCTAACACAAGCGGTGGAAAAACGCGGTGGATCTCTTGGCTGTACATCAAGTATGCACATTTCCCCGAAAATCACTATTCCTTCAAAAAAAAGGCAAAAAACCCCCCCCAAAAAACAAACCCTCTAATTGGTGAAATAGTTTTGGTGAGTGCACACGCTGGGTGTGTAATGAGTATGTACAGTATGTGTGTGTTTGTGTGTGTAAGGCAGGGAGAGAGAACATATGCTGGCGTGATGACAGCAAAAATCTGATTAAATCTCATTTGTCCCGCTGGGAAAAGAACCCACAACTATCCGGTCGGTTGATTCAGTCGATCATCAGAGGAGAATGGCCTGCAGTGTTGACAAAGCATACGTGAACTCACGCGGCTAGACGGAGACAAAAAAAAGAAAGAAAACGACACGAACGGCAATAAATCTTAACCTGTACTCGAATTCACTGAGCTCATTGCGGCTCCCTTCAAGTTGGACTTTAATGCTCCGCCAGATGATTGTCTCGGCTTAGAGAATATTCATTTGTTATTCAGACAAATGAAGAATCGTGTGGGCATTTTTTTTCTTTTTTACACAGCTGATGAAAGGGTTATTCGGAGTAAATGTCATCATGTGAGATATTAACAGGAAGCGCGCATTGTGACCTCAAAAAAAGTGGAAAAAAGTAGATGTCAGAGGGTGAAATATGTTCATATAGTTTTCCTATGAGGTGAATACACCTGCTCAGCCGCTCGAATTTTTCCAGTAAAGCTGCAAGTGTGTTCCCCGTCGTATTCTGGGGAGGTTGTTTGTATTATCCGTGCGCAATCATGGCGTGTAATGTTACTCGACTTAAAAGCTGTGTTTGTTTTTCGGTCCTCCGGTGGTTTATAATTTATCTTCGGTAAACTTTCCGTGTTTGGCTGAGGGTTTTGTGTATTTTTTCCGTATAATTGCGTGTGTCTGTTTATTATTGCTCATGTCTGTGCGAGCAGGCGTGTTTGTGTGCAGATGTGCATTTCTGTACATGTTGGCAGGAGTGCGTGTGGATGTATACGTGGATGCGCACAAGTGAGTATACAGCTCTGTGCACTTGGATTTCCATCACGTCCTCGCGGCTTCCTGTGAGTCCCTGGTTTCACGTGGCACCGCGGTGCTTTATTTCCTCCCCACTGTTGACCAAACAGTTCCATATTAGATGTCTGACATTCCCTCAGACATTATCTGTCCATCTGTCTGGTTACGTGACACCGGAGATGCGGTTCTCCTCTTGCTTCCAAACCCCCCCTTTTTTTTCTTTCAAAAGGCTTGTAAAGTCTGTCAACAAGTCATTGCGAAGGAAGAGCTACTGAACAAAGAAGCCCCGAGGGCCATCGGTGTGATTTGTTTGCCGTATGACAAGATTAATGTAATACAAGCGAGTTTGTGTCGATTATGAGATGAGTGGGACCGGCATTTATTTGATTCTTTGAGCAACGGGAGAGGGTGTATTCGTGTCCAAACCAAACAGTGTGACAGGATGCAGAGATTTAGCTTTGAAAGCAACGGATGAGGAGGTGAACGTGGGCTTCCAGACAGACAATCGCGTCTGAGATTCAAACCCGTTACCTACCTAAGGGTTTGACCAAATGGCTCCCTCGAAATTCACAGTTGACACTTTTGAGTATCAAGTCAACAGTGGGGGAATCGGGCTCTACTGGTGTTTTTGAGCTTGTTGCTCCTGCGTATCTGTGTTTTATTTGCATATTTGTTCAGCATGATTGTGATCAGAAGCCCGTCTTTCCTGCCGCCTTATCAAGGCAGAGTCATTTTTACCGAAGTCCACCCGTCTGCAGCGTTTAGTTTTCCAAGCGCTGTCGACGGAAAGCGGATCTGATGCAGCTGGATGGTGCCAGCTGCGTGCCAAGAAAAAGAGCTTAGATCCTTGAAAGTATATCCAGTAATACACTCGAGTGGAGGAGAGTCAGACTTCTGCAGACTGCTGCGGGCTTTTCCTGGTTGTGTAACTCCGGCTTCTCCCAGCTCAAGCAGGGATTTAATAGCTTGTCTCTATCATTTAAGACCAGGTCATGAACAACTTGTATGGGGCGAGGAGCCCCGAGCGCGATCGTTGCTCTGCTCCCCTGCTAATGTTCGATGGCTTCAAATCATCTGTAGTGCCTGTTGCTGAATGCGTATCACCAGAAGTGCTCTCTGGAAAGGGCATGAAAACCTGCATGGTGAGGCCTTCGGCATCTTCACAGTTCATCCAGGCATCCATACGATTGAGTCTTAATCCTGTTTCACTCATGTTTAACACTACTTTAAAGGTGCAGTTCACCGCAAAACAAAATCACCTATATTTCCTCTTACCTGTAGTGCGTTTTATCCACATAGGTTTTTCTTTTGGTGCGAGCTGCTGGGTTTCCGAGATGTCAGCCATGGAGATGTCGGCCTTCTCTCAAGCATACTGGAACCAGATGGCACTCGGCTTGTGTTGCTCATAGTGGCAAAAAATACATTTGAAAACCCCGACAGCAATGTCTCTTTCAGTAACCCAGTTACTCAGGGTAATCCGCAGATTTTGTTGTGGGGATTTTCATGTTGGAGCTATTTTCTTTCGACCGAACTATGTCCAGCTGCATCACTGTAAAGAAGTACGATTACGTCTACTCATGGATGAGAGGCTCGTGCAGGGTAGGACAGTGAGGGCAGCTCATCTGAGCTGTAATTAGTGATAGGCTGCTTATCGGCCTGATCAATTATCGGGCTTGACGTCGATATCAATGATTCTTCTGTAAGACTGCCGATAAAATAAACGTATTTAAAAATGCAACATCCTTTCACACTATAACACTATCTAACTAAATTCATCTAATGAGTGTCATGGAGAGGAAGTATAAAGGAGCAGAAAAAGGAAAAAACTCAAGTGAAGTATCCCAAAATCCAAATATTGGTTATCTGCTTTCTTGATTTCGAAAAGTCTAGTTAGCTAGCTTCTTGTTTGTGAGTGGGCATGATGCTTTTTTTTCTCGGTTGAAGCTTGGCATAAGTAATAGAGCTGTTGAAACGTTGCTGTCGGGTTTTTTCATTTGCTTTTTTGGCACTTTGAGCATCACAAGCTGAGCGCCATCTAGTTCCATTATGTCCGAGAGAAGGCAGACGCCCCTGCGGCTGATATCTCCGAAACTTGGCAACTCACGGCGAAAACAATTTAGATGAATGAATAACACTACGGGTCGGAGAAAAAGGAGGATCCCACACAGCAAAACTTTATCTACACTTTTGCTTCAAGACCGGTGCTGATTCCCCTCACCACCTCGGCCATGGCATGTCCAGTTGTTGTTATCGCCGCGAATGCACAGTGTGCTAAAATAGATCTCCTCTGATTACACAAAACACCACTCACAGTCATGCTTAAGTTGGCCAAAATGGGTCCAAGTTAAACACAGTTCAATACAATTAATTAATCAATGGCTTGATCTGCTCTCGAGATTAATGTCTAATAACTGAAATGAAACAAGTAAAAATAACTCGGAATGTAATTATAGATGAAATAACAGATATTTCTGCCACTGCTGTGTTTTGGAGGGCAGTTTTCCATCCACTGTTCCAGCGTGTGATTGTGAAACCCTGCAGAGGGCAAACAGCCTGTGGAGAAACACATTTGTGATTGTGCTACCACGCAGTGTGCCTCCACCTTCATTTGAGTAAGAAAGGCTCAGCCGCTACAAATGCACTTAACACTCGCTAACGGCGACCTTCCCATACTAAAAGCTAATGTAAGTTATACGTAAGCGCCATTAAGAGTAATTGCAGTGCAAATTTGAATTTGTTTGGAGCCCATCATTCCCTCCCCATTGTTGTGCAAGTTAAGATTTTTGCAGCCGGGACCCCGGGGGTCATTGTTCTTACTAAGTGTTGACCAATCAGCGCGCAATTAGCACGTGACTGCTGAAAAAATAAGTAACGCCATACATGCTTATTTGACGTGACTCAACTTGAACTCGCAGGAGTAATGATGGTTTGCGAGCTAAAGCACGACAAAAACAGTAGTTGTGAGAAAGCAGGGGGCAGCTCGGTTCATCCCGCGGCTCCTGCTTCAGGTTAGCAGATGTCTCCTGTTACATCAAAACACTGCGGATTTCATTTAAAACCTCCACAAACACCTTGTGTGAGGTCTCCATTGTTTTAACATGTCTTAACCCAGAGGGCACAGCTTGCAGTGACTGATTTGGTGTGAGATTCAGACTGTGATAAATGTCATCCTATAATTACTTTCCCCCCATGAATGATGCAGAATCTATACATTTTTCATCTCTTGTTAATTAAACTTGTTAAACACCGGTATTTACTTGTGTAATCGCTTTTACTGTCGCCACTTATTTACTTTTGGTTATCGTATTGGTGTTATTTGACTGCTCAGCATTACCAGTAAATGTCCATTCTGCCGTATTATGTGAATTTGACACCTTTATTTCCCTGTAACAATGTATTTGTCTGCTCTGTTGATGCTCTGGGGCTGGTTGCATTAAATCAGTGTTGCCCACGTGTGGAAAAAAAAGATTTGCTAACAGAAAAAAGTGTGGTCCAGGACATGATCGCTGAGATAAAATCAGAACGGAGTAATGATCTTCTTTACATGCGGATACACGTCAGTGGTGAAAAGCTTAATGCCTCCGTTGACAGTCTAATGTTAAATGAATCAGACGACTGTGATCTTATCAGCACGGCAGAGGTAAGATGGCCCCTGGATCAGGAATGCAGTAGACCACCTACGCTTACCTGTGTTGTCAACTTTTAATTCAGAAAGTAGGAAAATACACACATGAAGCTAACAGCTGGTTATAGGTTTACATTCATACTCTGATTAGAATCATAGAGTTGAGTAATGAGTAAGAGTTGAAAATGAATTTGTTGCTGTATTTGTTTTGAAATGAAAAGAAACAAAGGATAAACATGCATGTTAAAGCAACATTATGTAGAAATTGGTATTTTGTGCAATTTCACCCCTTTACAAGACACTGAGCCATCAGCATGATTCTGAAGCTGTGATTTCAAGTTAAAGAAGTTACATAATGCTGCTTTAAATCATTTTTTTTGTGTTTAAACGAGCATTAACCTGTCACAGTTTGACTTAAGTATTATAAATTGCCGGTGGTTTGCTTATTCTCTGTACTGGTCAGGTTTGTGGTCAGCCTGGATTAAATCAACTTTCTCCACCGGCCGGTAGAAAACGAGCCAAACCTAGCTGGACTTGGGCCGAGCAATACGATGCCAAAGCTGTCCGCAGGCTCCTTCACAGGATTAACAGTTAAGGCGTCCTCACGGATTGTCACCTGGAACTTCTTCGTGCGGCAGCATTAAATTGGTTTCTGATTTGTGAGTGCAAAAAGCAAACCTTACTTTTGTAGAGACATGTTGATTTAAGGTTTAAGGATTTAAAGCTATTACTTTTTTTTCACTCAGGAAGCAAAACCCAAATTCTATTTAAAAAAAGTCTCATAATTCTATAAATGTAGCATCCACATTAAAAGTGAATTTGGCTTCACATGAATATACAGATGCTTATAAAGCGCATTTAAGTCTATAAAGAGTTGAACTGGAGTGTGAAGGACCACATAGCTGTTGGGTTGACCTGACCATAAATCCACTTGTGTCTCTCTGGCTCCGGTCCACATTTTTGGTGGCTTTAGTGGAATTTCACAGGTGAGCACCACACAGGAGCCGTCTGTGAGACTCTGCTGTTCTCCACAGATGTTTTGGCCAGACTTAGACCCAGACAGGCAAATATTCCGAAGCCGTTACATGCGTTCACACGTACCAGGAGTATAGTGAAGAGCCGCCTTAAAAAAACAAACAAAAAACAACAGGAATTTATTTTAGCAGGGTGGAAAAGTTTTCATCGACACTGCATCGTTGCTCTCTGACATGAATGTAAGTTGTTAACTTGTAAGTTGTTAACTTGTTACGATAATGAGTTATTGATTGAATTATCAGTAGGTGTTTTTAAGTTTTTTTTTTTTTTTTTCATAGCTGGTTCCACAAACTGGCTACAGAGTTAAATGTTATGCAGGTCTACAGGCCCAACCTGACTTTCAGAATCACCATCATCATTACAAGACCAGTAACCAGCAGGTACTGCAGCGCTGATGCAAGTGGGCTGTACTACATCCTTTAGTGTGTCACTGATCTAATGGAAACAATCAGCAGGATTGTCTAAAAGGCCCTAAAGCAAAATTATTTATTTTTCATGTAAATATAATGACAAAAGTAACATAATAATACAAATAATGATAATAAATTGCAGTTGTACAATGAATGTTGTATGTTGTAGGTCTTTTTTCTGTACTTCTGTAGCCCATATCATGCTATCATTAATTCATTTGTATCATGTGATTCTCTCTTTGTATCTAATTTCTTTCTTTCTTTCTTTCTTTCTTTCTTTCTTTTTAAAAACAAAAAGAAAACAACTTTGCTGTTTGACAGGGATATTTCACATTTCTGGCACTTTAACTGTAAGTAGGTATATTTTTATTTTATTTAAAGAACCACTGGAACACACTTAAATATAAAATATACTTAATGAAAGTTGCTAATTGGAACTAATTAGCCGTATCTGAAATTGTGGTTAAATGCTACAATTTTTAAATGAAAATGAATGAAAATGCCTTGACCGGCCCAAGTTAGGTGACCAAGTAGCTATGAGTTCCTTGTACAGCATGTTTATTACAGAGTTCCAGCAGCCGAGCAGCTAACTTCAGGTTACTTAACTGACTAAATAACTTAAATAGGGATGGGATGGCGATTGCATAACATTTTGACAGTGAAATAAGTGATTTTGTGGGGTTTGTAATGCTCAAAAAATGAATTCACCATTTTACAATTTTTACATTTTGCTTCTTTTTTAATTTATTTTTTTTAATTTGAGGTTACGGAAAAATGTCGGACTGGCTTCTGGTTTCCGTCCGGCATGTGGAAAGCAGCGCTGCCAGCTCCAGCAGCCTGTAGTTGTAGCTTTCTAGATAAGATCTTTTCGGTGGAAGACATTTTGATTAATAGCTGTTGCTTCTTGGATGATGGACAGATATTGGTCTGAGCGATACTTGAGATGTGATGGTCCGCTGCTCGGGCTTGTTCTGCATCCGTAAAGGAGAGTGAGAGGGAGTGTTGTGCAAACCTGTGGGTTGTGGTTGTGTTTTGGTGTGTGCTGCATTTCTGTTAATCTTTTCTGGCAATATATATATGTGTGTCTGTGTTTTATTTTATTTTTGTTTAATCAGTGAAGTTTCTTATGAGGCAAGTAGCAAATAATGTTTCTGACTTGTGATTAGAGACACTTCTGTTCCTCTTATTGTCTCTCTTCTCCACTCAGTATACATACAATTAACTATGTTGTTTAAGATGAATTATTACGCGAACGCACACACAAAATCACAGGTACATGATCAAGTGCGCACAGATGTGTATGTCAGCCATTACGCGCGCACGTGCTTTTAAGCGTTCAGGCAAGCGTCCACTTTAGGTCAGATAAAAACACACACAAAAACACGTGTATCAGATTCCTCCCCACCATCACCCAGAGTCAGTATCACGCTGTGGATGAAGGTTTTTCAGGGTTGTTTCCACCAGATACACTGTTTGTGTTTTGGGGGTTTTGTCTGCCTGTGGTAGCTGAGATCATAAAACCTGCGAGGGCTCAACAGCAATGCCACTGTTTGGCCTCTCCGCTCATTTCAGCACTCCGCTTCACTCCGCTGTGTGTGTGTGTGTGGGTCTGTCTTCTCTGCACTTTGGTCCCTTTACAGAAGTTTTTACAACCTCAGTGTTATTTTCACAGCTTTGGACACCGTCCTGGATACGATAACTTTTAAGGCCTTCCAGCGGCAGGGCTCAAGGGATGTCTGACGGCCGGACGGTCCAGACTGAATTAGCTTAAAAAACTTTGCGGTGGATTGCCGTGAAAGTTGGCGCAGGCATGTGTAGTCCTCAGACGATCAACCCTAATGATTTTGGTGATCCTCTGAATTTTTATGCAGTGCTACCAGCAAGTCAAACTTTACACTCACAACTCAGTTTTGGCATGATGGATTGGCACATAATTCAGGTTCCTCAGAAGTTGTCTCTTAATGACTTTTCCTGTAATTCCATAACACTTGTGTTTTAGGGAGAAAAGTACTGACAACTATAGCATGTATTTTCCATCAAATTTATTCAGCCACTCATGTTCCACTCAGAATCAACCAGAATACATTTGCTAATTAATTATCACGTCCAAAACTTTGTTTTTTGTCTAAATACCAGCCAGATTATTGACATTTCCCATCAGCCAGCTGGTGACCATTGTAAGCATTATGCCTGTTTAGCATCCGTGTGTTGGTGCATGGTCATCGTGAGCAAGTTAGCAGGCTGACGTTAGCATTTAGCTCAAAGCCATGTAAGTACAGGCTAACAGAGGAACTAGTGGACTCTCGATCTCGCTTTTTGACAGATTCAGGGTCAAGGCTGTAAACACACGCACGCACACACACACACAAAGTCCAGTGTCTGTTTTTAATTAGCTATAACTTAGGTTTTCGTAAAAGTGTCATTATGTTTACCATCATAAAAAGCCATTATATCTTGTGTCATGCTCTCAAAAGAGCTCAGGACAATCAGCACTCTGATGTGTGAGTCTCCAGTGAAATTTGAGACAACTAACTAAACTCTGACAAAATAATCTGAAGGTGTAAACTGCAGCTGCAACGGTGAAAGCTGCTCTTGATAAAGATCCAGTGTGTAGGATTTAGTGTGATCTATAGAGAGAAATTGAATATAATTTTCATTCGTGAAAGTATGTATTCAGTGTATAATCACCTGAAACTTGCCTTGCATATCTACATAAATTGAGTCTTTCCTATCCACAGAGTGGGTCCTAATGGAGTTCATCCTGATGCATCGCCATGTTTCTACAGTAGCCCAGAATGGACAAACCAAGCTCTAGAGAGGGTGTATTCAGTTGGTTGCAATCTGCCCCCAAATTCTACACACTGAACCTTTAAATCCTTAATCTAAACCGTACAAAGTCATCAGTGTCTGTAAGAAACAGTCATGTGAACCTTTAATACGTTTCATATTTTGCTGACTCAGTTATCGCCTATGAATTGCTCCATGTCGCTCCAGAGACGTTACAGATGGGCGACATGAAACCTGATCTGATTCCAAAGAACACTCTGCAGCCGGATCCCCCACGATCGTAATCTAAAATCGGATGCAAACCACTATCTCTGCATCCGTATCGTGTGTGTGTACTTCTCTTCCTGCCTCTCTTCCCACAGCTCTTCTTTCCCTTGTCTAAATTTAGGCCTGGTCTTTTTTTGGCGAATCGTTTGTGCACTCGCGACAGTCGTTATTTCGGTCCCCGCCTCACGTGACAGGAGCGCGTTTACGTGCGTGCCGTCGTCAGTGAACGTAAAGGGACGGCTGTATGAAGGCCCGAACTGCCGACACTTTTAGGATGTTTGGGTGTTTTTCATATTTTGTTGGCTGTTTATAGGTCTGTGGTTTTACAAGGCTGTGGGTCGTGGTAGACGACTGCACAACAACAACAACCATCTCTGTTTTCTGTCTCGCTCTCTGTCATCGCGTCTCCCCAGCTATGTCTCTTTATCACTTCTTCCCCTACGGCTCGTCTCTCTCTCTCTCTTTCTCTCCGTCCACCCACCGTCTGTCTCACAGTATTGTTTATCACCTCCTGTTTATCTCTCTCGATCCCTTTTGTCTCCTTTTTATTGATCATTCTTTCACCACAACAAGCAGAAGCGTCTCTCAGATGGTTTGGACCCGAGTCCCATTTTCCATGACATGGACTCATTGTGTATATCTGCGTGTGAGGTTCAAGGTTTCTCCTGGACGGCGTTAAAGGTCGAGGTCGAGCACACTGTGCTTTGAGCCGGTGTTTTTGTTTAGAGCAGGGGAATTGATGCAAGCTGGCGGAAAATTTTGACATCCATATTAATGTGAACATGCCCCGTGTGTATGTGTGTGTGTGTGTGTGTGTGTGTGTGTGCATGGTCTGTTCAGTTTGGTTCGCCAGCGGTGCTTTGGTTCTGAGTCCGGGCCAGTGGTTTAGGGGAATTGCAGATACTCGTAAATAGCGCTGTGTGGGTTTTTTTTTTTTTTATTCCTTCTGTCTCTCTCTATCTGACTTCTGCAGAGTCAAAAATTGGAAATGTATTTCTGGTGCTGCTGTCTGCTGGTTTTTGTCGACCAGCGCTGAGAAACACGTCGTCTGGGTGGAATATGTAAACCGAAGACTCTTCATTTACTGTCATAGGTGACAGAGAAAAAGCAGCAAATCCTTATGTTTAAGAGTCTGGAACGTGCAAATGTTCAAGATTTTTTGCTTAGAAAATGACTGAAACAGTAAAATGATTTTCAAAACAGTGATTTCTTTTAATCAAATAACTAATCGTTGCAGCTAAATTCTTCATGTAAGTCATGATATCTAATCACCTTATTGAAATTCTGTTACACATCCTGAGCAGCATCTACACAATTAAAACAAACTTAATTTTGTGGATCTAACAAATATTATGTAATAATGAGCCACCAGTGTTAATGCATTCAATTGGGATTTGATGGAATGTGATTTTTCCAAACTTCATGTCCTGCTGAAATCACGTCTCTCGCAAGCTTCAGCTCTTTTTGAGCTCAGTAAAACAGCTCTGTTTTCTGCTTTTGGCATCACATTATCAGATAATCCAATGGGATTTTGAAGTGTTTAATTAATTCAGGATGTAAAATATTATTTTTTTTATACCTACAAAGGACCAATTTATCCTTCAGTTCATCTGAAAACATCAAAATCCCCACTGGACAGCAAGAACATATCTTTTTCTGTTCATCATCATCTATCATTGCTGTTTGTCTGATCATAAATACAGTAAACACATATATAGGATTATCAAGTTGTTCTCCCCACTTTAAGTTAACAGTTGTTAGTGATCACAAATGATCCCAACATGTCTCTGCCCATTAAAGAACAAATAAAGTATGAATGAAGTTTTTTGTTGCATCATTTTGAGCGATTTCAGAAAAGTTATTTACGTGACCTCCAGTAATGGAGCGGTCAGCGGAGAAAGTCCATTAGTGACCTTCAGAGGCTCGAGGAGGTGGAGAGGTCAAACTGCCCGACCTCACCAGAAGCGATGTGTATATGTGTGTGTTTACAGTGTGTATATGTGTGTGTGTGTGTGTGTGTGTGTGTGTGTGTATTTGTGCCGTCCTGAATCATGAAGCACGCCAGAAGCGTTTGTGTAGTAAACACTTGATTTGGTTTTGTTGCCTCAGATTGGCAGCTGGAGGACTGAAACAGAGCCTCCAACTGTGTGTTTCTGTGTGACTCTGGAAGAAACAAATAGAAACTGACTTGTTGACTTGTTGACACAATAGTTCAACACACAGTCAGACGACGCTGGTGCAGATGCTCGTGTGCTTCTGCTGCTGCTTTGTGACTTGCAGAAAACCTCGATCTCATTGACTCCTCGCTCCCTGTTTGCATGACGACACGCAACGGGAAAAACTCTTGACGGTCAGCATGAATCCATGCCAAGCGCTCGCAGCTGTATTGATCTGAATCCCAGCGTGGAGCGACTCGGCCGTGTTGTTCTTGACTCGCGCTGTCCTGAAGATTAACAGCGTTCCCTTTAGTCAGCAGACAAGACTGAAGGGAGATTGATGGCTGTTTTCCTTGTGGCTCGCTGTGTTTTCGAGACCCTCATGTTGTTTCTTAGTGGACTCACGGACTGAACGACTGTGTGTGTGTGTGTGTGTGTGTGTGTGTGTGTGTGTGTGTGTGTGTGTGTGTGTGTGTGTGTGTGTTTAAGAGAGAGACAGAATGGAAGAGTGACAGACAGAAAGAACAGTGGATGTATGGTCATTGTAATGAGTTACTCTTTACTAATTACTCTGTTAAAAAGTAATAACATTACTTTACTAATCACTTGGTATCAGAAGTATTAGTTACTCGTTATTTGACTATGATTTTTACATTGGTTATCCTTTTGCACAACTCATTATGGGTAATAATATTACACTAATATATCAAGGAGTAATACGTTACTGCCCAGCAATGGCCATAGTAGTCAGTAAACTATGAAGAGACCATGTAACTGAGGCTGCAAACGATGTGTGTTTTTTTTTAAATGACCAGTTCATCTGTCAGTAATTTCTCTCATGTGGCCTATAAGATGTCCAGAGACCGAAGTGACACCTTAAATCTTCCTGTTTCTATCCAAGACATCCAGTTGACGATGTTGCAAAGCAGCCAATCCTCACATTTCAAAAGCCTGAACCACCAAATATTTATTTGGCAATTTTGCTCGACGATTTATTGCTTAGCAGAATTGTCGGCGATTCATTTTTCTGCGAGTGGATTTTGTTGGCTCATCGCCGACCGTGACTGGCCCTTTATCACGTCTCCCTCGGTTCACATTCGCTCGGCATCCGATGTTTTATCATGACGGATGTGTCGTGTTGTCGTGTGTCTGTGTTGGTCGGGGCTCTGGTACAGCGTTGTTCGGGGTGTGGTGAAGCAGGACGGGGGGGTGGTGGTGGGGGGGGCCTGACATTTCAATCACCACAATCCCCAGTACACATGCACACACACATACATACACGCACACACACACACACACACACACACACACACACACACACACACACACACACACACACACACACACACACACACACACACGCACACACACACACTGTTTGGTTTGAGGCTGATTCTTCGTGACAGCCTAAATATTTGGCTGCGTCCGGGCACCAAGGTAAATGCACCCCACAAGAATGTTTTTACAGGGTGAGAGAGAGAGTGAGAGGGAGAGAGGGAGGACTTTCTCCACGGCTCCTGGCCATCAGCCTGATCTCTGTGGATCAAATGTTCATTGTGAGAGACACTATACACTGCAGTATTTGCAAGCACATGTAAGCATTTATTAATGTGTTTTGTAGACAACGACTGACTATGTAGTAGCTGATAAAAAATTATGCCTGCAGCCATATGAAATCTTATCACACGTAGTGCATTATGTTTTTTATTGAACGTTATAAAGGGCTCTTAAATGTTAAATAGCAGGGTTGCGGTATGAAATTGAAAATTTTAGAAACACATCTGATAATCTAGTAGCATTTTCACTCGCACTTCCTTACTGGGAACTTTTTAACTTTTGGAAATTTGTGCTGCATAAATTACAGCCAGTACTCAGATATCAATACATTGGCTGATGTCTACAGATTTTTTGCAGCGAGGCTTCAAACAAGGTTATTATACACCTCTTACACAGTTATTCACTGTACTGACACAGACTAAACCTCACCAGAAATGTTCTGATTTTTTTTGACAGTGTCTGAACTTCACTTTTTTTTGAAAAAGAATTGTTGAATGCCGCTCAAACAGCCTGCATCAAAGTGTTTTACTAAACAGGGTTAATAATGGAGATGACTAATGAATGGGCCAATTGTCCTGCTAATAAACTGCTAAAAGAAACAGAATGAGGGCCGCACTCGGCAAAGAGGCTGCTAGTTGACCCTGGAAGAAAACAAATCAAGTTGATTTTTTGGGCTGAACAAATGCATAATTATGATTTCACAAAAAACCTCTATCCTTGCTTGATTGTTTTTTTGTAAAATAACACAAATATGGTACAACACTGTAGATAGAGAATGCACATGATATGATAACTGTCAGTTTTCATACTACGGTGTACTGTGAAGCCAATATACCGCTGCTCACCCTAATTGCAGCTCTATGTCGGTGCCATTGTAGAACTGAAGTCATGTTATGAACCCTGTTTAAATATATCCTGTCCGGTGAAATCCCCTTTTTTCCTCGCGTGCATTTTGAAGAGAAAGAAGCTGTCTGTGAGCGCACAGACCTCGGCTGTCTGACTCCGTGAGCCGACTCGTTCACGTCAACGTGCATTGATCAAACTGTTCCAGATCAAAAGGAATAGGATAAATCAATTATATCAGAGGATGGATTTTCCTTTCAAAAAGACGAGGGGGGAAAACAGGTTTTGGTCGTCTTTATTGTC
>JARJLU010012100.1:0-27556 GCA_030272975.1 Sparidentex hasta
AGTGAGCGTGTGGAGAGTAGCGGCATAAGTAGTGAATGTAGTAGCGTGTGTGTGCTGCCATTGAATGCAAAAGAAAACACCAACACAAACCCAGAAACTGTGTTTCTTTAGGGATGCCAATTACTAAACTGAACTCACCACTGCAATACTGCAAAGCTGATAAGCAGCAGGATACATATTAACTTGACACGTTGCAGTAAGCAAATATGGGTGTTCAGATTTGGACCGAGTCAGGGGACCCACACAATCAATGATGAAATGGCAGCCACATTGCAGGAATTGGCTGAAGAGGAGCAGGTTTAACAACCTGATTCATCTTTGCCAGTGAGCTGACAGGTATGACATCTCTTAATGAAAAGAGCAATGTCTCTGTAGGCATGGCCAGAGGAAATGTTGCAATATGTGGTCATGAGGTTTTACAAATGCCAAGATGACCTCCCAAATCACTGTGTGGCATCTGGAGCACTTTACTGCAACAGTCAGTAGGGACAGCAACTTGGAAGATTGACTCTCCTACAGATGCATCACCATGTGGCAACCACTTCTGAACCAATAGACATTTTAGGAGGAAATAGCACTGAGCAGTATCCCCCATCTCTAATGTTGGCACAATTCTGTCAAACAGCTCAGTTAAAGAGGAATCAGCCTTCTCTTCTGCCACTAGCTCAGCCTGAGAACCTGTTAATTGGTCATCCAGCAAAGATTCTGGCGATTCCAAACACTCTGGCTCCACCACACTCTGTGCATCATGGCTGGCAGCACGGTTGATGGCATAGGCTGGGAAAATGTTACCCGAGCACAGTGGTGTCAGAGGGAGCTACCACAGTGGGGAAAGTAGGTGGCTTCACTACATTAGGCTAACCATCAGCCCACACCTTGTCACAAGCCCAATCATTACCCAAAATCATATGCACACCCTCAACAGGCAACTGGGGATGAACACCCACTCACACCTCCACCCTGAAGATCACAGCTAAGACCCATTCGTATTCCGCCCCTCCCACATACCACGCTGATTTGCTAGCACACTGCCAATCAGAGAACCCAATGGCTCAGACGTCAAACGGCCCTCCTCCTCAGACTTCGCATGTTCAGTCAGAGCAGACAACGTCCGCACAGCTTCAAAAGCTTCTGACGCAGCTGAACACACCAAACAGATTTGTTCCTGACCTCGTCCGAGACTCTCCAAACACTTCAGACGTCCAACGGTTGGGCCAGTGTGTTCCTGCCTTTATGATTCGAACAGCCAGAACAGCAGGTTTCACCTGACCAGAGGACCCACTAGCTTTCATCAGTGGACACTCCTTTCTCCAGTGCCCCCTTGCTTGACAGTACCTACAGGTGTCAGAATTGACTGCTGAACTCCACACTCTATGACTAAACTTTTGCCGAGCTGCTTCATGAGTAGTTTTTACCTTACCTGGCCTAGAATAAGTGTCAATGGTATGACGAGCTTCTCCCTTTCTGTCAAAGAAACTTCTCTGTGTTAGAACATACTCTCAGCTAAATTTAAGCTGGGGAGGCTTCCTAGGTCTTACCAGTCAGAACACACTGTAGCAACATGATGCTCTCTGAATCTGGCTAGTCTCAAGCATCTGATATCCTATCAGAGAAAAGAATAAGTCTGGATCAGACTTGCTGAACCCGGGAAACAAGCAGGGATTATTAGCCACCTCAAACTGAGAAGACTTGCCCTCTGAGGCCTCAACAATATCAGCTCTGCACACACCTGAATGTTTCCCCTCTTTTACCAGCTGTAATAGATACTATTGCACTCCCAACTTTGCACACTCAGTTTTATGCTTTACAGTTTCCAGTTCTATTTCCTTTTCATTTTTTTCAAACTGCTGCTTTAATTGCAACTGCAGCAACTCCTTCTGTTGTTCAAATGTTAGAGTTCCAGGATTAGCAGTCCAGTGATCACACTGGTCACAGACAGCTAACTGGCCGCTGGCACAAGACTTCAGACTCAAACAGACCATCTTTTAAGCATTTTTTCTCCATCCTCCTTTAACTTCTTTTCTGCAATGTAAACTTTACAGTGCTATGCAATACTAAGAAGCTGTTCCTTAGTGCACTGCTCTAGCAAATAATCTTAAGGATCCTGGATGAAACTCTCCACAAAGGAATCCATCAGCCAAACAAGTTGCCAACCTTGACTGGCACACACAGAAAACCCAGACCTGGGGTAAGTGATGAACAGGAAATCACCCCTATTCTGATGCTAACTACAACCATTAAAGCTAGCTAACTAACTCATCCCTAGTCTTCGTGTAGGTAATGATGGGGGTAATGCATGCTCAACCAGCGGTGTGAAGAAAGCAACCTGAAGACTGGCAGACCTCTCACAACCATGGAGATGCTCCAGATCCCGAAGCTCTACCCACTTTCACCACAAAGTAGTCACCACAAGTGCCTTAGAGGAATCTGCTGCAAGGCCTAAAGGGGGAGGAGGAGCTCCTGCTGAAACAGACACCAAAATACCCCAGATAGGGCCCACTACAAAACCCCAGTCAAGTCTAATCAAGCTCACAACAAACAAACAGAGAGGGACCAAATACCTCTTCTAACTCTCATACAACCTTCTTACAGGAAGCAGCCAGCACTAACAACAACCTGATACTTTCCTTCCCAAAACTGTCGGTGAATAACCATAGCACAGACAGCTATATCCAAAAACAACTAGTGTGCACTCCAGCAACGAATATTACAGACCATTGTCTGCAATAGGAGGAAATACACACCAACCTAAACCGGCCAGTACATTATATTTAAGCTAATTTATCCAGGACGAGCCCCAACTTGTCACAACATGGCTCAGTGTATGTGACAAAGAGGGGGGACAAGTCAGCATTTAAGTGCCAATGAAAATGTTTTATTGTAACTTGAACAACATAGCTATCTACAAAAAGCATGAGGTGTGGATAGTAGTGGCACAAGTAGTGAATGTTGTGTGTGGATGAGTGAGGCGTGTGTGTGCTGCCGTTGAATGCAATAGAAAACACCAAAACGAACCCAGAACCAGTAATGATGGGGCCTAGGAGAGAAAGCGAAAGAGACAATGAGACCGAGCTGGCATTTATAACCTTGGTAGAGGCCTAGCCATGTGCCAGCACCTTGCCCTAACGACTCCCTGACTGCCAGCTCCTGCAGGAAGTGATAATGCATTTTGGCGAGCATAAAGGGAGGGGTCATAAAAACTAGAGCACCTGCCAGAGTACTGGCACCTACCAGAGGACCCAGGAGCCAAATGGTACATAGGTTCAGAGTGCAAACCTCACCACACTGTAGATAACACTGTGTACATATGGGTTTGTGTTGTTTGATTAAATGTACCTGTATGTTTACAGTGAGGATGTCCGCTCAGCCAACATCATCTGCAATGAGAATGACACAAACTGCTTGGTGGTGGACAGAGAGTAAGTAGCTGGATGTGTTAGCATGCCATCTTGTTATCCACAGTTTGACCCATATACCAGAGCTTTTGGTTTCATTTGGATAGCTGACATTAAATCACAATCCGGTAATGAGAATACATCTTCAAAAGTAAATAGGTATATTTGAAATACAATTAACTCTGTGTTGTTATTGCTATTCACTCTATCATAACATATGCTGTGTAGCTTATGCTACCTAAATGGATTAGATCAAGGAGTGTGGAAGCCCCCTTGTCAGAGCATCTTTATAAGAATGATTAAAGAAGTATGAAAGATTATGTCAGTCTGGCTACAAACTGTTGACTTATTTCCAACCTTTCTGATCATTTGACAACTGCCCAAGATTTATTATGATCAAAGTTGTAATAATCCAAATTATTCTTTAACCTGTTACTCCGAAGTGCTGTATGGTAGTCAACTGGACATGTTTCGGTTTCTTGAAGACGTTTCACCTCTCTTATAAGAGGCTCTTCAGTTCTAACTCACTGGAGGGGAGTTACAGGCTTTTAAACTGTGGGAGTATCCTTACAAAGTCATTAAGGACATGTGTGAGCTCTGAGTTTCAGAGTTGTTAGGGCCACTTGTTGGTTGTTGACCCTACCAGCCTTCTTGTGGGTTGATAGGGGTAGGTGAGCCCAGGTGCGAATGGTTGTTAAGCTATCTGTGGAGGGAACTCAGTACTGCATTGTGGGTGGGTGATAAGTGATGTTGTAGGCCATCTCCTCTGTTCAAAAGCAGCCTTTCCAATTTGACATAGATGGATTCCTTAAATCCTCTTGAACTCCATCTGTCTTGTCTGGCAGAGATGTTTACATTGTTGCTGGGGTTTTTTTTCAGTAAAATATGTTGTCCAAAACACAGTATTCCACGGCCACAAAATAGCAACAAACTGCAATTTCAAAGGTTTTTCATGTTTTTATCCATCAAACAGTTCCACTATTTGAGAGCTAAATGTCATTGAACTGCACTACTGAGTTACATAAGATGACTGACAACCGCTGAACTATGCATATTCTCAGTCACATGATCAATGTGCTGACCTGGAGGGCGAAACATTTGACCAAGACAGCAGCTCTACTACCCATAGAGACATGGCAAAAAGCCGGAAAATTTTTCCTCTCACAGTTATTTAGATCACCTGTCAACTGTAGAAAAGGAACGATATGGATATAAACTGCAAGTGTTGCAATCCATGTACAGCTGTTAACAAACAGCAGACATTTACGTGTACCTTGTTGAAGAATCCCTCACCTGCAGCCAGGATGAAAGTGTGAACAGTTACGAGTATTTTTGATCTGGATGGGTAAATAATGTCACCATTTGGGGGGTTAAGAGCAAGAAGTTTTTCATTGTTAAAGCAAGGCAAGTATTAATTAACTAACACTACATATTGAACATTATTGTATTAAGACTATTTCTGTATACGTTCCCTTGACATCACCTGAGAAAATCACCAAAACAGTTTATCAGTCTAATTTACAAGCTTAAATGTGTAAAGATATTTCCAAATCATTGCATATTGAGTTTGCATCTAATGTAGCATCCTAACTCCTCAGCTAACTAGCTAACTTTAATTCATTAAGAGCACTGCAGTTTGTCACCTTGATGCACAATAACAAACCATGTCACAATGATTGCAAACAGAAGTGATTTATGGCTAAAAAATTAATTAGATTTTTTTTTTTTAATCGCCTGACAGCCCTAGCAATGATTAATAAAAGTATACTTGTATTTACTTGATCCTAACGTTGATGAAGTACGAGTGTATTTGGACAACTGCCATTGTTTAAGTACTTATTATTGCATAAACCCACAATCTCCTCCTCTATGGATGTCTTTTTCCAGATAGAATTCTGTGGAAGCAAAGTCCAGGCTTCTCTCCTCATCTGTTAGTGCAGCTGATAGCACAACAACTACAGGGTTTTTTTGCAAAATTAAACAGGGTCCAACCGAAATGCATCACTTGTTTCCTTTGATTTCCTAATTGATTGACACCATATTTAACCACTTAAGAGTTCCTATGCTAGTCCTGTGGCCTGAAACAGCCAATGAGTAATTTTATAGACCGTAGCTCATCTCCTTGTTTCATCCCCTTTCTCCTGAGCCATTTACATGCCAGCCTCTGAGTGACTGACGTATCATGTGGCGAGTGAGATTTCACATCGTTTAATATATAATATGACTTTTTATGACATATGACCTTTTAAAGCCATAAGATATGAAATTATGCAAGTTTATGACAGTTTCTGCAGTTTTATCTGTGCTGTTTTTCCACCTTCGCACTTTGTATTTATGTTTTATTTGTATAAAGCTAGTGTAAATAAGGAAATAAAGAACTGCAATGAGTTCAATGCTCTACTTCTGTGTTGAGTGTCATAATTTTCAGTTTTATTGTTATATCATTTGATGCAAGACTATTTGATGTGGACCTAACTCATTGGGGAAAAAGATATTGGCCCAACCCACGCCTGTACTCCTATCCCCCCAGCATTTGCTTGGTTCAGTTTTCAGAATATAGTCTGACTTCCTACACCCCTACACTCTTGCTTGGATCACACTCATTTACAACACACACATTTTGCAATGATTACACCCAGATGACACCCAGACATTAATAAAATTATATATATATATATATATATATATATATATAATTTCATTTTTCATTCATTTTTTATTAATTTTTTTTGTCTCCTGCATCCTCCTCTCTAGTAATTTCAACCAAATGGTGGGAACTTATGAGGAGCTTCAGGCTTACCTTAAGGAATATGTAGAAGAGCTTTCCAGGAGTGATGAGAGGAGAAATGCCCTGTAAGTGCGCAATGACACACTAACATGATATACATGATAACATATTTGTACACATCTGTATAAATGGTAAAACGCTTCTCTGTAAGGTGCTTTTCCAGTTTTAGTGGTAAGAAGCTGATCTGCAAATGAGATCTTTAAATGATAAGTCTGTAAATGAGTCAGTTTAGGCTCGAAGAGCCCAATTCTATGTCCCATATTATTCTTCTCTGAGGCCCTACTCACCTCAGATTGACACTGCCGAGGCCCAGGAGCTAAAGAGGCTGAAGGAGAGGATTGTTCTCCTGCCTCAACACCAGCCTTTCCAGGAGCTTGAGCTCATAGCTACACTTGGCATGGGGGGATTTGGACGAGTGGAGCTGGTGAGCAGCAGCATCTCCTTTCATAAGTCAGCCATCCTTAACACCCTGATCATGTTCAAATCTGTGAAAAACGATGTGAAACCTGTCAGACAAACACTGTAAGATCCGTTACGTAGTTGATGTTAATTAAAGCTTTTGGTATACAGGCATACCAAAAGCAACAAGGCTACCAGGAACCGCTGTTGCTGTTCACAATTTGCTGCTTGATGGACTGTTTGAAAGATCATTGTAGTCTGCACTTATCTATTTCAAGTTAAATGGATAAGTAAAGAAGACTGTATCCCAAGTGATTAAATGTATACAATTCATAATAAAAGGGTATTCCAGGTACTGAGACCAGGTTGAGACTTTTATTTTATGTAATGTTTCTCTGTAGTACACATTTTTGGTTTACATCAGCGCGTTTTGCTCTGCTCTGCTGTTTCTTAGGTAAAGTTAAAAGATGAGGACATCACGTTTGCTCTGAAGTGCATTAAGAAGAAGCACATTGTGGAAACCAGACAGCAGGAGCACATCTACTCTGAAAAACACATCCTTCAGCAGACAAACTCAGCATTTATCATCAGGTGTGGGCCTCACATAACATATTCAAGTTCCTTTAATTCGCAAAGTGCTTGAGTGAACAAAGGATTATGTAAAAATATTTAGTTGTTTTCCACCATCTGAGCTCGTGGGAGCATTAAGGTGTTGAACAGAAGAGGCTAGAGAGAGGGTAGGTTAGAGTCAACGGATCAATCTGTAATAAATCTTCCTATTTCTTTGAGTGAAGATTGAATAGGGTCTGGTCAGTGTGTTGGTTTCTCAGTTGGAGTTGCTAAGGAACCTGCTCTGAGAATGCTGCTAACCACTGCATGGAGATTTATCTGCACGTCTTCATAGAAAAAAGGGCTTGTGCAAGCAGTGACTCAAAGAGAAAAGTTCAGCCAAGATGTGCTGTTTACTCTCCCATTTATTTCACTAATACAACACTCCTCTGACCACTCATTTTCCACTCAGTTTATTCATCATCAGTTTAGGTTTTTTCTATTCTTTTTATTGGGTTTGATTATTCTTAGAAGTTTCAGTGATCATGGGTTGTAAAGTTTAGAGAGTGACATATTTCAGAGACTTCCCTCAGCATTGTAATACCAGTAATTTCAATTAGACTTTTATTTTTACTTATGTTCTTGTTTTATATGCTAGTAAGAAAATAAGTTAATGGAACACAGTAATTAACTCCCAGCTCTTGGCTGTCTTTGGCTGTATTTCAGATTATTCCGAACATTTCGGGATAACAAGTTTGTCTACATGTTGCTAGAGGCGTGTCTTGGTGGAGAGCTGTGGACTGTCCTGCGAGACATGTGAGTGTAGGTCATTTTGCTCCAGTCATAACAACTACAAATGGAAACAACCAGGAATTGTTTTTTTAAAGAGCAACTCAATAACAGGTTGAAAAGTTTCCAAGACACACCCTGATGTGCACTTCTGCATGACTGTGAAGGTCAGAGAAAAACAAGATTTTGAGCATGTGTGCAGGAGGAGCAACACTGCCTATAAGGTGTCTTTACTGCAAATGCTTGCATACTGCCCAAGTACTTTGTGACAAATAAAGAATATGTATAATGCTGTCAGTCCCACACGTTGCTTCTGCCCTCACAGACTCAGGCAGGTATTACAATTTAAGGCCAATGATAATAACAGTAACAACAACAACAACAGTAATAGTTATAGTGGTTATTGTTAATAGTTATTATAATATATTGCATTATATTAAAATAATGTTATACAAAATAATGATAATAATAATAATAATTTGATTTATTATTATTATTATTATTATTATTATTATTATTATTATTATTATTATTATTATTATTATTTTGCATAAAGCTATTTTTTATCTATTTTTTTTAACTGATGTACTTTAGTAAATCTGGCTAAAAGTCTGCTCTGTATGTATTCACAGGATATCTTGTGTCATTAATTTGTTGATCTTTTTGTAACCGCCAGGAGTTATTTTGATGAGCCAACAGCCAGGTTTTGTACTGGTTGTGTCTGTGAGGCCTTTGATTACCTCCACTCTATGGGCATTGTCTTCAGAGACCTGAAACCTGAAAACCTCCTGCTGGATGCTGAGGGTTATGTCAAAATGGTAAGCCATTTGTCTTAATGTTCATTAGGTTGATGTCCTGTTCATGCGGTAGCTGCATATTTGTAATGTTTTCACCTAATTTCTTTGTATTTCCACAGGCAGACTTTGGCTTTGCTAAAAAGATCAGTCCTGGAAAGAAGACTTGGACATTCTGTGGGACTCCTGAGTATGTGGCCCCAGAGGTCATCATGAACAAAGGCCATGACTTTGGAGCTGATTGCTGGTCTTTGGGAATCCTTATATTTGAACTACTCACTGGCAAGTAAGTCAGTAAGATAACATTTCTTACTGTTTTAACTTCTTGGTGAAGTGAATCCTCACAAATATTGAGCATGTTTGATGACACCAGAGGGTGGGTGGAAGGTTTGATGTTAATGTATACTTGAGTGTCCTCGGCATGGCAGTCCATATTGAATAATGGACGGTAGATTATCTGGCCCAGAGAAAACTGATGAAGAAAAATATAATGAATGATGAGGATCTGAGCACTGAGCCTGGGAGAGCCTCTTAGTTGACAGTGACTAGATTTAATTTAGAGTGATTGATATTATGATTCTTTCTTCAGTGAGGTACCAGTGATGTCTACTGATGACTGAGCCACAACCTGTGATGAGTGGTGTGAGATAAATATTGATTCACAGACAGAAAGCAAACATATTTCCCAAAATGGTTACCCATCCTTTGGAAAGTGTAGTCTGGATTTTTATCTTTACAATTAACATGATATCATGTCTTCCAGCCCACCCTTTGCGGGTTCAGATCCGATAAAGGTTTACACTATGGTCCTCCATGGCATCGAGAAGGTGGACTTCCCAAAGAAAATAGGCAAGCGTCCAGATGACCTCATCAGGAGACTCTGCAAGTATGATGACTCACAAACCAAACTTAGGCAATGGTTCAGTTAAACAGATAATCTGGGAGTCACTGTGTAGTGTGGAGCAGACCAGGCACTATCACTTAGAATAATGACTTGATAATCTTACATTGCATCATTGTTGTTACGCCAGAACAACTGTCACACAGACGAGCATTGTTCCCCCATTTATCTCACCTATGGCAACAGCTCATTCTGCTTAGAGGCTGCTGCTCCTGCTGGTTAACTAATTCCTCCTGGTAAGTAAACCTTACATTAAACTGAGGAATATATCTCCTTCTTGTCATTTCAGGCTTAACCCAGTAGAGAGGCTGGGAAACAAAAAGAACGGCATCACTGACATCAAGAAACACAAGTAAGTTTTCAGAAACACTTTATAATAATGATCATTAGTAAGTCCTTTATAAGACATTAGTTACTAATTACTAGTTAGTTACTAGTTACTAATAAACCTAATAAACCTTTGTAAATGATTAGTTGATACTAAATTAAAATATTACAAACATGTAAGTCATATGTAAAGGATTTGTTAACCATGAAATGTTCATGAACAAATGATTAGCAAATTATTACTTAATGATTTATTGATTGATTTATTCATTGTAATTGACCAATCAAAGTGATTATAAGACATTGTTATTGTTAATAAGTGCTGTTAACATATCAAAAATATGTTGTAAGTCATCTACTACTGATTAGTTAATTATGAAATATTCATGAACTAATAATTAGTAAATGTTTACCTAATGATTTGTTATGTAATAAAAGAAGCCTGTTCTTCACATTTTTTTTAACTCATGTCAATGTATTGCTGAATTATCTATAAGTCATTTACAAGTGCTTTTGCAACCCCCTAATCTAAGTGTAAACACTTCATCACCAGAGAGTGTGTTCATATCATTTGTAGTTCTTCCTTACCTGTTACAAATGATCTATATATGTAAGTAGGTTCTTTACAAACTTTTCAGCAACCCTCTAATCTTAAATTTCAACTTTTCATGTACCAAGGAGTAGCATCCTGAACTGTTATTCCCTCACTATGTGTTGTGGTTTGGTCAGCATGTGTATACCGGGACTTGTCTCCATGCCAACGACACACAGACAGCTGGGTCACTCACTGCTGTGAGAGCAACTTTTAACTTTCATTTTGGTTTTTGAAGCAGTTCACATAATTACATATATCCGGCTGGAAGGAGCCTAGATTGCATGAAAACTGCGTGTTCCAAGTTCACTGCTAAAAGAAAAGTGGACAGTGAAAATCGTCAATTCAAAGAACAATGGACTGAAAAATTTGCATTCATTCTCCCTCCAACCAGCACAAGACTCATGTGCTTAATATGCCAGGAGGCTATAGCTGTGATGAAGATTTCCAATTTGAAATGGCATTATGAGACAAAGCATAGGAATTTTGAAGAGACATTGCCTCAAAATTCAGAGTTAAGAACAACAAAAGTTAATGCACTGAAATTATCATATCAAGCTGCAAGCAGGATTAAAAGCAAGAGTGGTGTGGATTTTGGGTAAGCACAAGAAACCATTCTCAAATGCAGAAATATTAAAATAATGCATGACTGAAGTGATGGACACAATGTTTGAAGGCAAACAAAAAGAGGAAATTTTCAACTATGTATGTATGTATTTAGTTTGTATTTTTGTTGTTGTTTTAAATGAAAAGGTCATTTTGTTTTGAATATTACAGTATTATTGCATGTGGCCTGACCGACCTCAACACATGGACCAATTGAGTCAGTGAAAAAAAATCTTTGCGGCCCTTATAGCTTCTCCAGGCCCTCTCTAAAGCTGTTCTTAGACAGAGCACCAAGCCGCCAATTTGCTCGTCCTTTTGGCGGCTTGGTCGGCAGTTTTAGACAGAGGGCGGCAAATTGGGGATCCATTTTGGTCCGCCGATTTGCTGTCCAGAGGGTACATTTATTTCCGCCTCGCCTGCTATCTAAATCCAGGGCGTGTAGGTGCCAGCCCTTGTGTGAGATGGCCGGAGGTGTCAATGCCCTGCACTGTTGTGCGACCCACAGCCGGGGAGGTTTAAAACCAGGAAACAGCTGATCACAGCAGTCAGTCATGCGCAGATATTAAGATGGGCAACTGGACAGATGCTGAGATCTGAGAGATACAAGTGTCTCCTCGGTCTCTGCAGCTGTTTGGTTGTGTCCGTTTGTTGTTGTAGCGGCAAGCTAGCAATGGTTGCTTTTTTCAAGTTAAAAGCCCCCCCTGCTAAGCTTGCCGTTCTAAACTCCAATGGGGTACAATGTAAAGCTATTACTTTGAAGACAAATTCCTTTTCACTGTTCACAGCCCAACTTCGAGCTTCATGTCACGTTACATGTTTACACCTACCTCAGAGGCGGCTTTTGGAAAAGGAGGAATATTACGCCTCCGTTTTAGAAAGACAGGCCGGCAATGAGTAATGAGTACTTTTGATACTTTAAATACATTGTGAAGCAAAATTTTCTGTACTACTGTAATAAAATAACTAATGGTGACTTTAATTTGCAAATAAATATTTTACATTGAGGTATTTCTATTTCTACTTATTACCTGTTTTTAATAATACAAGATCTCAATACTACCACCAGTGATGGGTTAACTTCACTGCCACAGCTTACCATGCAAAGTGGTCAGTACAGTCATATTTCTTTAACTTCACCGTATAACGACAGGAACTGCATTTCATTTTGTCTGTTTCTTTTGCAACCGTTCAATAAGTTTCAGATGTTTCTCTGTAGAATTCTTCCCCTCAACCAACTCTCTCAGCTCGTTTGCTAAACCAGGCATCTTTTCTGAACACCAGCTTAGCATTAGGCCTCTTTGCATAATCCACCCATACACTTCATGGTCCCGCCAGAAATGACGAGCGGCTTCATGGAAAAAATTAAAGCTGCAAGCAGTGATGAACAGGCTCTCACAGTCCACGCGTGTCGGGTTGTGCCATGCAGATTTCTTCAGGGTAAGACCCTCTACATGTTTGTGCAATCTGGAGTAGATGGAAAATTGTATGTGTATGAGTTGATGGTTTTATGGTGAAGCATCAAAATGGAGCGCGCCAACACGTGTGACGCGGGTGAAAGCTTTTGATAACTTCTGTCCACAGATGCTGCTTGCAAATCGGTCAGATGGCCTAGAGGAGTTGGAAAAAGTAAGTTTATAATTTTCACATAGAGCTTTAGTGGCTCGTGGGGAAGTAGTCACATGGGTTTCATGTCATTAAGACAGACCAATGTGGAGATATCCAACACTTTGTGTTGTCAGCAAAATGTACAGGAAGTTGTTATTTAATAACTTGAGTATCATTTGGAATATCACAATTAATATTTTTTTGTCAGGAAAGTCCACAGATGCTGTGTGCAAAATTTGGTGTAAATGGGTGAAATCGCCTGGGAGGAGTTAGAAAAAGTAGGTTTTGCGACATGTAAGTTGATTTTGAATCCGTCTTTGGCCCGAAAAGGTCCAACCAGCTCATACCAGCCCATACCAGTACCCCACCTCCACCTTGCTGGTATCTAACTCAAAGTGGAGCTCTGTGCCCGTTACTGATCCAGCCAAAGGCCCATCCATCTGGTCCGTCAAGAGGTCCTGTCTTCAGATATTTCTTGGCCCAGTCTAGACGTTTCAGCTTATGTGTCTTGTTCAGTGGTGGTCAGGTTTCAGCCATCCTTACCTTGGCCATGTCTCTGAGCACTGAACACCTTGTACTTCTAGGTACTCCAGGTAGGTTGCAGTTATGGAATATTACAGAACTGGAAGATGATGGGTTCCTGGTAGCTTCATGCTTGATTCTTCTCAAATCCTTGGTAGTTAATTTGCATCTTTTTTTTTCTCTGCATCCTCTTTTTACTTTTCAGAGTCAGTTAAATCTCTTTTTTGAGGAAAAAGAAGCTGCCTAATAATTATGCACACCTTGATATAGGGTGTTGACCTCCTAAGGCCAGACTCTCCTCATTACACAGATACACATCTCCTGCTATGCTTAAATCCATTAAGCATTCAAGTTTGTACAGCTTGGAGTTAGAACATATGCATAAAAATGATGATACGGTCAAAATACTGACTTAATAATTGTGCACACAGTGTAAATAAGTTGAGACAGTCACAATGTATTTGTGTAATGAGGTGATAATGGAATTCTTACTTTTTTCAGGTTCTCCAACCCACTGATGATTATTTTTCTGTTCATGAACTACTTGTCATTGGGTCTGATGCAGAGGGATACAGCAGTCAACTGTAAGCCACATCATAAATACATGGGCTAACTTCATGTATACTGTACTAGGGGCTGTGGGTATTTGGCTGGATGAGGAGGCTGTCAAAGCTAACACGCCAGAGGTTTTTCAGGGTTACTCTGTCACACAAATTATTTTTGACTGTAACAAAATACAGTGCCAAACACGAAGTTCTCTTCTCCTCCAGAGTGAGGTGTTCTCGACCTATAAATCACACTGTATGTTTAAAGGACTCATCCGGATGGCCCATCACAGCGCAGTAAACTTTGTGTCATCTCTCTGTGAGGGTGCCCTCAGCAATAAAGAGATTCTGAAGCAGTCTGGCATTGTGGCTCTCTTAAACCTAGCTATGGCCATAATGGTTGACAAGGGTTTTAATTGTAGAAGACTGTGTGCCCTGCAAAGTCCACATACCTACCTTTCTGTGTAAGATAGCACAACTGTCTGAGCTAGAGGTCAGGAAGATGCAATCTATTGCCAGACTGAGAGTCCACATTGAGCGGCTCATTCACAGAGTTAAGGAACATAAGTTATTCAGTACAGTAATCCCTCTTTCACTGACAGGCAGCATCAATCATCTTGACATACTCGCCTGTCTTCTGGTCAATTATCAACCTGGGCAACCAATGGCTTATGTTGGCAGCAGGGTTAGCACACTCATGAAAAAATAGGCTCTGATGAAGTATGTTATGAAATTCATGTATTTTTAGGGCCCAAGCAGGTCTCAACCTGCGAGGTCCCTATTGTTTTTCAAATGATTATTTTTATTTTTATTTTTTGGCCAAAATTATCACATTTTTCGCTGCCTGTACATACCCCAAAACTCACCAGAGTTGGAATATAAGTCACACCTGCCGAAAAATAATAATAATAATAAAATAATCTATTGTTGTTGTGAATTTCCACCACTACGTGGCACTATAATCAATGAAAGTGCATTTTTTGCTTAACTCATAACTCATATACTTTGGAGCACATTCAAAAACCTTACATCTATGCATTCAGTGAATTGTGCTGAGTCTAGTGGTAAAGGTATTTTTTTCGCAAATTCGCGAAAGGTCGAAAACCTCTTTTTCAAACTTCTCCCAGGCTATTTCACTGATTTGCATGAAACTTTGCACACAGCGTCTGTGGACCCTCCTGACAGAAAGTTATTAAAAGAATAGATAGATAGATAGATAGATAGATAGATAGATAGATAGATAGATAGATAGATAGATAGATAGATAGATAGATACTTTATTGATCCCGGAGGAAATTCAAGCAATTTCAATAGTCCAAAGAATTTTCAAGTTATTAAATAACAACTTCCTGCAGATTTGGTTTAAAACAGGAAGTGCTACATACCTCCACAGTGGTGTGTCCGAATGACATGAAACTACTTCCTTATGAGCCCCTAAAGCTCTGTGCAATATCAGGCAATGACCACAGGGTGGCGCACTTTAATTTGAAGTATTTTTTATCTCCACAACAGTTCATCGGATTAACACCAAACTTAGTAGAATTATTGTCAGTGCCTTCCTGAGGACAGCTGACGAAGGGTTTACCAATCCACCACTATGTGGTGATCTGTTGTCTAATTTAATATTTGGCACTGTGCCCAAACCATGACACTTATGGAAATTAAATTCATAGGAGTGGTATAGACTGACCCCTGTAAACCACACAACAAAAATGACCAGCAGGTGGTGCTATTTTCAATGCAAAAGTGTTTTTGGCAGTCTAATTAGTGTCAATGGAAGTGAAATGGGAAAATCTTTAAATCCTCTTCAAAACTCTTAAACTTTCAACCTCTTCTTGTACCTCATAGTTTGAGCTACAGATGCCACTCCACCTTTTAAAGAGTCACAAAACCTTGAACTATTGGGCATGTACTCAGCGCTTTAAAATCTTGTACGGTTTTGAAATCATCACAGTTTTAGTTGTAAGGATTTTTTGGCTGACATCTGATTTTATAATGGGTGTGTATTGCATGAGGTAGAGTGCGTGACATCATCGCTAGAGTGGGGAGCAGCTGAAAAAAATGGAGAAAAATTCTCTTCAGCTTGATTTGGATCCCACATCTTTTACTTCACATAAACAATATATGCATACAAATGTAGAAAATCTTGCTGTTCTTTCAGCTAATGGTCTTATTTCAGATTTAGGACGTATATTTTTGCATGTAGAAGCCCTAGAGCGAAAAGCACTTCAACAACGCCCCCATAAGCCGCAATGTTAATTTTGAGCCTAAATTTCTAAAGGGGAGCAGACAGTGTCTGTTTTGTCTCTCGCTCTGCCGCCCTCATTTTTCACTCTACACAAATAAAATAGACATCGCAGAGTTCAGCAATCTCTCCTGTGACACAATATATAAATATTTTGGCGATAACCATTAAATTTTTTTCAAAAATGGCAGGAGTATGGGGACATTTTCATCTTTGGCTCCACTGCCACTCCAGCATATGTGCAGCCACAGAAACTGTTCACCCTTTTAAGCTCTCTCAGCCCTTTTCCTTTTAGCTTTTCTGCTTTTTCAGCTTTTTCAAATTTTCATCTTTCTGCCTTTTCAGCGCCTTCATACATTCAGCTTTATGTTCAACTGGAGAAACTGTTAAGCTTTCAAACTGTTCACTTTTTTAAGCTGTTTCAGCACTCTTACTTTTAAGCTTCACTTCCTGAACATGCATACATATTTCATCCCAGCAGGAGCAGGCCACCAAATTGTAAATGGAATGACTTCGTCAACAAGCCCCGATGTCATCATGCCACAAAAGCGCACCCCGATGGCAGCATGCCCCGACGCACTGCTTGCAGCTTTAATTTAATGTTATAATTTGATATGTTACAATTGTTATATGTGACCATTAATATTACAATATTGGAAATAAGACAAAATACATTTTAAAATGATTGTACAACAACTTAAGAATTCATGTGTCTGTTCAGTTACTTTTCATAGAGAGGTATTTTGACATGTATGTGTTAAATAGAAAGAAATCACATCTCACTTTCAGGGAGCTTAACACAGTGCTGTCTTGGTATATGAGTTGCACAAAAATGTCATCGTGGGCACAGACTACAAAATCACACCATGACATCTGTGATGAGTAACTGTCCCTGGATTTGCAAATAATAACAATGGCTTTACTTCAATTTGTGTAGGCCATGGTCAGTTCTCAAGAACTTGCAGTCTACGTAGCTTGCTACATTTGTGCATTTAATTTCAACCAGACCAAATCATGGTTGCTCAAGTGGGAGATATACAAGCCCATCAGGTGATACACCCAGCCTAGGTGCATCCGGTCTGGTTCCATGTCAGCATAGGCAGGTAGTGGGTTGAGGATTTATGGGTCTGGTAGCTCACCGCTGTAGCCCTTATAAAGTGTAGATCTGGAATAACAATATCAGGCAATCAATATAATTTTCTTTCGCAACACATTGTAGTCTGCCTATTTAATTGGACTCTGCATACCTAATTCCACTTGCTGAAGTAGCATCTGGTTTGGGCTTCACCACAACCACGGCGTCCACATGTCCTGGCTTCAGCCCCTATTTATTTATGAGATGGTATTAGGAGAGATGCTAGTAAAGTGTGATACAACTGTTTGGTATTGAAATGATACAAACCATTGTTCATGGTTTATGCCACTTCTGCTCTTTTCAGTGCACAAAAGTACAGGAGGGACGACAAACATGCCACATTCAGAGTAATGGGCAATCTGATAAAGCAATGCAACCAAATGATTGCATATCCCACATCAGCCACACAGGAACAGTAGCTTTTAACAAGTGGCTGTGACCTGTCACCTAATGTCATCTGAAATACACAGAAACATCATTTAATGGGCTTGAAAAGAAGTGGGTCAACAGCAGCAGCAGGAGGCGCAAAACCTGTTATTTCCTCTTTTTGCTGGTGTAAGCAACTTATCCTCTGCCTCGTGTCACTTTTGCGCTTTTCAGCCTGACTTTCCTACTGTCTTGCACCACTTGGCTATAATGTCTCACACCACTTACCTACTTTCACACGGTATTGGCAGAGGAGATAGTGAGTGGTGCGACATTGTAGCCTGTTGCCATTAACAACAGTAGAGTGGAGGTTTTCCTCCTAATTCCTCTTGAAGCGTAGGAACATCAAGTACAAAAGCAAGGAAGTTGGGCCATATGTCTATAAAGAATGACAATTTGTTTACAACAGACCCAACAACAAAGCATGGCAATTCCCACTAGGCTTACCTTAAGTGCATTAGGCTACCACTGTTCAGCTATCATGAAAACAACAGACAAAGATGTTCCCTATGCAATGGTAATCAAAGGTGAAATGTGGTAACATTAAAAGTGTTGAACGAACACGATGAACCTTGAGCAAGAAACTGCCTGTAAACCCTAAGTTTCAACAGTTTCACAAAAATTAACTCAGAAAGTGTCTAGACAAGATTAAATATTACAGCTAACCTTCCTCACAGAATGCCAAACACTAGATCTACAATTCCCTCTAATTTTTTTTTTCCAAGGTTAAATAAATGTTACTGACTAATTACCGACCAAAAACTGTAGTCAGTGTTATCCAAATTTTACAATATTAAAGCAATCTAACTTGATTGCTGTCCATTGCATCAGGGTCACCTCAGTAACAAATGTATGAAGACAATATTACTGATAATAATAACAATAATAATAAAAGGAAGAATAATAAGACTGACAATAGAAAAATAAATGTTAATAAGGTGACTACAAATACTGATGACATGGGAATTAGACTGAACAATTCATTGTTTTTCTCCTGGGTTGCTCACCCCACATTTAATATGAAAGAATATCAAGTATATCCTTCAAATACTCAAGGTTATCACCTGAAAATGATACTGTTTGTTTCACAGTTTCATTTATTTAATCTATCTCTGCTAAATGAATCAGAAAATGGACTGACTGATTGACATTGATTGATTGATTGATTGATTGATTGATTGATTGATTGATTGATTGATTGATTGATTGATTGATTGATTGGCATGTATAGTGCAGTAGGGTATAGTTAAAAAAAATTAACTTAAAATGTTCTGTGAATTACCATAAAATACTATATGGAAGCAAAGGTATGAAACAGTGATTGATTGGGTAATCATTTACAGCTGTTAAAAATGGAAAGGTCACTATGTTGTTCATAATTGGATTAGGAAAATTGATCTAAAATGTTATTGAAGGTTATGTTTTTAAAAAAATAATGGAAGTTGTAGTTTTGAATCCAACTCTGAAATGTTTTGGTTTATCTGTTCTGTAGGTGGTTCCGGGGCTTCAACTGGGTGGGTTTGAGGCATCGCAAGCTGCAGTCTCCACTGAGGAGAGAGGTGAGATTTTGACCTTTGTTTCAGTTTGATACAATTTAGCATTTGTTGAATGTTATCAACTGCTGTTTTCCTCTGTAAAGAATTCTGGCACACTGATTAGGAAATGATGTGTTACAAAACAAAATAGAATATGTAAGAATACTAAACTAAGGTCTGAGCATATTGAATGTAAGATATAACACTGATTGTCCACAAAGCGTGCAACAAAATTCTTACAAAGATATCATTAGGTTGTGGCCAAAGAAATAAACTGCAATAAAGCCCCTATACAGTGTCAGAGTCAAGTCTTTTTAGTGTAAAACTGGTCAATCGACCGTTGGGGCCCAATCTACATGGTGTGTATGTTTCTTTTTAACTGTCTGACTGGATGAAACAGCCTTTATGATCCCTCTCAAGATCCTGTAGGTTGGCTCACCATCCAGTTAACCAGAATCACTGTTCTTTTGATGGGTGTTCCCCTCACTGGATGTTCTTCTGGATCCTGGATTAGTCCAGAAATCTGCCATTTAACAAAACCTGACCTAGGGAAAGGTCACACATCCATATGTAGTTAGACCCACATACAAGTATAAATTCAAGCTATACCTCACATCTATCCCTTAGCATGAAACATCACCAATAATAATAGATTCCATTTATATAGCGCCTTACAGGGTACCCAAGGACACTAAACGAAGTAGAACAAACGTATATGAAAACAAACAAAAAAAGAATAAATGGACCGCCTGTCAGTCAGCATGGAGGGAACAGCTGCACCGCCGTCAACACCGCCGCCAGCACCGCTGCCAGCACCGCAGGCAACAGCACCCTCCGTCCAGAAGTGAACTTGCTTCTGGAGGCCCCGTGCACAAAGCGGGGGTGACACAAGAGACCCAGAGATCCAGACCCAGCAACGGAGCTCGGGGCGAAGCGGCAGCAGAAGTCCAGGAGCTCCCGCGCTGAACACCCAAGAACCCCACCAACAATAGAGGAGCAGCGACCATCCAACATCGCTACAGGCCGGCCTGTCATTGCCACTTAGAGTTAAATTTCCCTTGTTGTAGGGGTTACAATTTAGGACACATCTTTGGTAGTGTAGCTTGGACTCATCAGGTGTCCTGGCCATTATCATTAGACATTTTGGAGCCCTGGCATTGTCTTCCCTCCTAACCCAGGGTGTTCATCCATTGGAAATTGGTTGCATAAGATTTTCTTGGCAGGTCAACTACCAGGCTGCTTCAGCACATGGGAAGCCGAAGCAGAGGCCAAGCCAAACGTCAAACAAGAGAGCAAGGCTCTCTGCAGGGCTAGAGAGGGTTTGAAGCACTGGTTGATGGCTGTGATCTTAGTTGGGAGGCAGAGCCTCTGTTCCACACCTGCAAGCAACTTCCAGTCCCCACCACTTCCTTTGAATTGGAAATACGAACCTTTGTTGTTTTTCACCTTTGTGCAAATCCTCCTGTCAATGCAGGCTGGGTTGACAGCATGAGGAGGCAGGGTGTTTATGGTTGTCCCACTGCTACCTAACATAGCCTTTAGGCACTTAAGCACATGGATGTGTAGCCATTTGTAAGGCCTTGTGTAAGGCTTGTTTTGCAGCAAGGCTGGTTCTTTTGAGATGGCAGGACATTGTATGTCGCTCCTTTGAAGCCCATGTAATGTCATGTAATGTAATGCAGCTTGTGATGTTCTCCACTCAGTCACAAACAGATTTCCTTCATGCCTCTCTGTCCTCTACCCTGCCCATATTCAAACAAGGTGTCACCTGCTACACCAGAGACAATAAAACACTGGACTTATTTTATGCCAACAGCAAGGAAGCATACAACTCATCCCCCCCTCCCTCCCCTGGGAAGATCTGACCACAATCTGCAGCTCAAGCAGAGTCATGGACTTTGATGAGAGGTCAGGGAAGTTCTTCAGCTCTTGCACAAGCTCTCTGCCATCCATGTCTGAGTGTCCCTTAAGTGCAGTGTAGTTTGCAGGGTCTCACATTCTTTTTGCAGCTCTTTGTCTGGGAGGTTTCTGAAATTAGAGAACACTCCAAACTTACTCTCTCACATTCTGTAGTGTGGAAAATCTTTCCCGATCAGCTGAAGCTGCAGCATCAACAACAACATTGAAAAATGTGACCTCCAGCTACTTCAGAGCATCACTTAAAGGCTCATCAACTGCCTCATAGGAGAAGTGATGCTTTGTGGACCTCAGTCTCTTCTGTTGCAGAACAGCCTCAACATTCATTTCTTCACAAATATCCTTGGCTGACATCTGTGTTGTCACAAAGCCTGTTGCCCTGTAGCTTTGACGATCGTTCTCAGTTCCATTGAGAAGACTGACTGCTACATCAACTTGCATGCTGGGAGACTGCATCAGCTTGCTCACATGATGTGTCTGGCTCAAGATGTTGTTCCACACCACTGTACAGATGCTGAAGCGGTAGGATCCCAGCTCCCCTCCTGCCATCAGATCCTCGCTTTTCCCCCAGTTCACTCTAACAGATGAAATAAAACTAAAGTCTTTCACGGTTTCAGTTAAAATGTCAATATCTTGTACTGAATTAACTAAGAGAATGAGATCATCCGCGTACACAGACAGTTTAAAAGACATGGGACACTAGGGGAAACACACACCTGTAAGTTTAGCTCTTAGTTAGTTCCAAGAGAGAGAGCAGCCCTGCCTTACCCCTCTCTGGATCTCAAATGGTGCACACAGCCCACCGTTAATTTTCAGAACGCTCGCAATGTCACTATAGAGAACTCGGACCATGGCTATGAAACCAGGGTTGAACCCAAAAGCAGCCAGAGTCTGCCACAGGTACTGGTGTTCAACCCGGTCCAAAGCCTTTTCTTGGTCTATTGCAATCAGACCAGTCTCTATACCCAATGAACTGGAGAGCTCCAAAACATCTCGAATTAAAGTGACGTCACTGATGAGCCTGCCGGGCACACAGTGGGTCACAGTCTGGTCAGGGTTGATGATGGACGCCATCACCTCTCTAAGTCTAAGGGCCAGAGCTTTGGACAGGATCTTATAATCTGTGCACAGCAATGAGACAGGCCTCCAGTTTTTAAGTTCTTGCAGATTTCCCTTTTTAGGCAGCAGGGTTATTGTGGCCCTCCTGCAGCTCAGAGGCAGTTTGCCGGTCTTCAGGCTTTCATTGATTACCTCTAGCAGATCTGGTTCTATTGTTGAGCAGAAAGACTTATAAAAGTCAGCAGGAAGGCCGTCCATGCCTGGAGCTCTGCCGCTCTGCAGGCTGCATTTTTCCGCTCCTGCCCAAAGAAGAAATGAGATGGAGCGTCCATCTGTGTGATGTTCAAGAACCTAGACCTGACCAGAGCCCCCTGTGCTGAGATGCCCAGCAGGTTGGCTATAGCCGACTTTTTTGACTTGAGGGAGTCTAAAAGCCCTCGATTTGCTGTAGAGTCTGCGAAAGTCTGCGGCTCCACCGCCTGCGTCTCCAGGTCTTTCATGGACCGGGTTAAGTCTGTAGTGATACCGCGAGTGAACTGTTGGCAGAGCTGCTTTATCTGTGTCTTACCAAAGTCCCACCATGTTAGTGAAGGCAGTATGTATGTTAGTGAAGGCAGGCCTGCTCTCCCTGTGGGATTTCCAAAAAAACTGAAAAGCAGTTCTAAAAGCCTGGTCATCTAAAAGGGCCGTGTTAAAATGCCAATAGGCGCTCTTTAAACAAATGATGATAAAAACATGACAGGAGACTAAAAAGTGATCACTAAAACCCACAGACCTCACGCTGTCACACCCAACCACCTCTCCCACAGCCAGCCCGGCTTCCTCCACCGAGCACTGCACAGCGGGGAAAAACTTGATCACATGTCTGTGAGTCAGCTTTTCTAACTCCACAGGTACAGCCTCCGCCACCGGCATTGTGCCACACAGAGAACGCTGCCCCTCACACACACTCACACACACACACAAAAACAGCCATTATAACAACAAAATTTAAAATAAAAAACTCATTAACACACTCGCACCGAAAAAAGGGAAAAAGTTTTCTGAAAACTTATATATATATGAGACATGACAATGGAGCAGTTCTGTTGGAAATATATTCACAGATTCGAAATTCCCAGATAAATAACTCATTGCGAAACATTGTTAAAACACACAACGACCCGTTCGTCCGTCCTACCGTAGTAAGGTAGATAACGAGCTACAACCGTATTTTCTTCAAAACGAGTGGTCCTCTGGGAGACAAGGGTGCAGGGATCGTCTTCAACTGTTAGTTGGGACAAATGTGCTTTGCCATAATTTGGGGGGAATTTTGAGTGGAATAATATTCATTTACTTCACTGAGATTTACTGTAGCGTCACCAAAATCATTCCGCATATCAATGGTCTCCTGCTGCCGGCAATGTTTCGTTTATGAGTTATTGATCCGGGAAGTTCGAATCTGTGAATATATTTCCAACTTTACCGAAATTAGAGGAGCGACTTGAACCTTTGTGAGTTATAAATCCATTAACATACATTATCTTGCCACAAAGCTTCAGCTTCCTCCAGATATTGACTTTATTGTGACTTTGCTGTTGTAAACGTTGCTGTTCCTACTGACAGTCACAGTAGCAGTCATTTCTTTGTTTTATCACATTTTTAGATGTGTAGCCTGTATTTCTAGTTTGCACTTGCCCTCCAATAAATAGCCAAATAATAAACCAGTGTTTCATTGCAATCTTCAGTATTTACTAGGGATGTAACAATATACAGAATTTCACAATATCATGTTTAAAAAATGTGATACCAGTGTAGGACTGTTATGACATCAACCAGCATATCATGTGGGTATATTGCTCACAGAGCTCATATCAGTATAAATGCATTCTCTATCTCTCCTTGTCATTGTATTGTCCTGTTTGTACAGCAAAGAAGAAAGGAAAAAGTAAGGAAAAAAGGACAACGCTTCTTGGCAATTGTTAGATCCCGAGCTTTACCCCTGTCCAGGAGGGACTCGACCAGCTCTCCGTTTAAAGGGTTAGATCCCTAAACCTACAAGAGGTTGCTTAAAACTGGCAATTAAAATAAGGATTGCTTAAGCTGGTGGTGAGGAGACTCGCCTAGCTTCTAACTGCCTGAATCTGAACGTCTGCCCTGCTTCCTCTGGCTTGGCACCTGACATGAAGCCCTTGAGTCAGATCTAGCCACCAGCCACGCCTGTTAACAGCAGCTCTCCTCTAAATGATCTGGGCTCTTGGTTGGTGCTAGGTTGGATTTTAAGGGCCTAAGGGAATGTTTCAATTTGGTTGGCTAGAGTAACCTTTAAGAACCTTTAAGATATTATACACACTTAACACCTGACTTTTACGTCCAATCAAAGAGACATGAAATCAATGTCCACAACTTTAACTTTAACTATATTATGTAGGTTTTATTGTATAGATTTTAGCAAGGGCAAAGCATACAGCGCGATACTTGTTTCAATTACTATCATTCATTATCAAAAATACTTATTGATAAATCATCATACTATAAATAAACAATTAATCTAAAAGAGCTGAGGCCTGGTTAGAATTACTTAAATTTAGGTGAGATGGAGAGGGTCAGGTCTTTCCATGGCTGCCTTTCCCTTCCTGCTGAAAGTCCAAGTCCTTGAGGCAAATCACCACCCCGGCCAAGGTCTCGTAACTTCCTCAAAGTCCAAACTTCACTCCAGCAGAGTGAACAAAAGTACTCCAATATCCAAATTCTAATCCACAGCATGTTGGCAAAAATGGTTAATCCGTTGTGCTCTTAATTCCTTGGTCTGTTTCTGTGGAAGATTTCTTGAAGTCCTTTCTGCGATGTTTAGGCTGCTCACATTCTACACATTCAAAGTCCAGACTTCACTCCAGCAGACTCATGTTGACCTGATCAGTTCTTTAACACTTTCACATGACCTCAGCTCCACAGTGTTTCCTTAGCAATTTTCATGAGCTCTCTAAACTTGAATACATTATGGTTACACTTTTCACCTCCTTGAACTTTGTAATGTTAATACTTATTCAAGAATGATGATCAGAGACAGAATGACTGACAGAGCCTTGAGTGTAACACTTCTGCTTTTTCACAGACACACCGTGTTGCTATTTCCTCTTCACTTCCGATTTCAACATACCTTTAATGTAATGGTTTAACACTTTCCAATGAATTTATGGAAAACACAATGCAGCAGGCAAAGTTTTGATATATTGCAGAATCATTTCAGGACTATGTATATTGTCCCTTTGTTGTATTTGTGTCTGGCAGGAGTGATTGTATCCCAAACTTCCTGACACTGTCTCCGTGTATGTGTACATACTGGTATTTATATTAGACAGGAGTAAATGGATCTCAACTATTTTGACACAATAAATCATATATCATGCTGAACGCACACTGCACTTTTTTTATGTCCAACGGACTAATTAACGGCACCTTACTGTTAATGTATATATTACCACCCAACCGCACCAATCGTATACATAACATATGTATATACTACAGTTCTTATGTACATACTACAGTTCTGATGTACATACTCTCTTCCTCTTTTCTTATTATATTTATAAACCTATTCTATATTTTTACTATTTTACTATTTTATTACCTTATGCACGGGGGTTGCAAAGAAAATTTCATTGATTGACATGTGAATGTCCAATGATAATAAAAAAACTCTTGAATCTTGAATCTCTTGAATCTTGAATCATATACATATTGTCACCACGGCGGCGCGCAGCAGTGCAGGAGCTTTTCTAGCTCCCGGAGCTAATATTGCAAACACTATTGTTAATAATGTCACAGTATGAAAAACCTTAACCTACAGTAAGGCTAGGCTTTTGGAGCTAAATACCAACCAGCCAGCTACATCGGAACTAAAGTCTGCAGATTACCGCTATTATGTGCATCGGAGTGAAGTTACAGACTTCACCACTTCAGGGAGAAGCGGAGGCAATGTTCGAGGAAACAGAAGAGGGGCAAGAGAGCCGGGGTACTAGCCAAGCTTAAGGCTAGTGCCAGCAGACCTGCCATCCCGTCACTCTTTCTATCCAATGTGCATGCGTGCAACAAGATGGACTTATTAAGGCTGAAACTATGCTAAAAGGAAATGAAGGACTGTTGTGTAACTGTGTTGACAGAGACCTGGCTTAGCAACGGCATGCCAGACTCTGCTTTCCAACTTGATGACCGGATGTTCTTCTGCTCGGATCACGATCAGCTGTCAGGAAAAACAAAAGGAGGAGGAATCTGCATCTATGTGAACGTGAACAAAGGTTGGTGCACAAACTGTTTGCTGATCGGAAGACATTGCTCTGAGGCAGTGGAGTATTTGATTATCAAATGCTGGCCACACTACCTGCTGCGCGAATTCACAGCCGTTGTCATAGCTGCAGTATCCATTCCTCCAGACGCTAATGCCAATGCTGCCCTAAACAAGCTACATGAAGCTATTAGCTCGCTCCAAAACAAATACCCAGAGGCTCTGTATGTGGCTGCTGGAGACTTCAACCATGTGAACTTGCAAGTCACTCTCCCCACGTTTCATCAGCATGTCACTATTGCCACCAGAGGTGACAATACACTCAACAAAGTGGATAGTAACAGACAAGGGACGTACAGAGCTGACCCCCACCCCCACCTTGGTGTCTCCAACCACATCTCAATCATGTTGGTCCCAGCATACTGCCCTGTGACTAAGAGAATGACAGCCACACAGAAAACCATCACTGTGTGGCCTGCTGAAGCAGTCCCAATGCTCCAGGACTGCTTTGAAACCACAGACTGGCAGATGTTTAAAGAGGCAGCTACAGAGGGCAATACAGTTAACTTGGAGGAGTATTCAGAATCAGTCCTGGTCTACATTGTGAAGTGTGTGGAGGATGTCACTACTACCAAAACCATCACCATCTCTCCTAACCAGAAGCCATGGCTCAATGCAGAAGTGCACCGTCTTCTGAGAATAAGGGATGCTGCTGCTGCAAGCAGGGGATGCAGAGGCACTCAGAGCCGCTTGACGGAGCCTTACAGTGGGAGTCAAGAGACCAAAGTCCATCTATTCTCAAAAGATACGGGGTCATTTCTTATCTAATGACCCACACGGCATGTGGAAGGGCATTAAGAGCATCACAGACTACAACATGAAGAGTGCAGAATGCTCTTCTGATCCATCACTACCCGATGCTCTCAACATCTTTTATGCTCGTTTCGAGTCTTCAAATACCAATACCATCGCCAGGTTCAAAATCTCACCTGATGACTCCCCTCTCAGTATAACATCAGCTGAGGTAAGGAAGATGCTGCAGAAAATAAACCCCCGAAAAGCTGTAGGCCCTGATGGAGTTCCAGGTAGGACCCTCAAGGACTGTGCACACCAGGTCTCATCAGTCATGGCAGACATTTTAACATCTCACTGTCACAGGCCAA